>SDEE01000578.1:0-32361 GCA_004126415.1 Candolleomyces aberdarensis | reverse complement strand
AAGTAGAAGGTGCGCATACCTCGATAACATCCACTACTTTCAGCAACGCTTCAGCCGGACCTTTGAACGGCTCCGGAACAAGCGCCACCGCGATACCCAGCGCAGTCTTGAATGTCCCCATCGCAATGACCCGGACCTTGGAGGAGCTCGTAGCTAACTTCGACTCATCCATGACCCTGCGGGCATCGTCGCTCGACCCTGCTGCAACGGAACCCCCCGCATCTTGCGGACTTGCTTCCCCTCCCTCGTTCTTCGGCTTGCCTCGATCGACCAACGACTTAACACCCTTCTCCGCCTTCTGCACGCCCCTGTCCACCTTAGCCTTCCCTTTGTCATACTTCTCCCCCACCCACGCTCTAAATCCCCTGGCTCTCCTAGAGGGACCACCGCCATCGGTGGCTGGCGTCTCAGCGCGAGACGGAACCGGCGTGGTGCGCTCCGGATCGTTGAAAGGAGTACCATGATTGTCTCCTCCACCAGAATGAGTATTTTCGGACATGTTGAAAGTTGGTCGATTCGAAAAGCTCGGTTAGATCGCAAAGTTTTCGACAGTGGATGGTGGTCCAAGTTCAAGTTGCGGTGAGAGAGCCTCGAGGCAGCCCTGATGCTGATCAATGAGCATCTCGTGACTCTGCGGTTGGGCGTCTCACCCGAACTGGCAGGAGGTCGATCTTCCTCAGCTCTTGAAGCAACCCCGAAGACTGAGGCCTGAGGAAGCATAGGGTCGAATGATTTGACAGGATATCGCAAATTTTGCGCCTAACAAGCACATACTACCCTCAAAGCAACGGGCGGTACATGTAAATCGAGCGTAAAAAACATATAAATAGGTACTGAATCTCCGAACAGCATCTCCAGACATTGTCTGTCGTCTGGGCCAGCGCCCTCTCGCAAGATTTCCAATTAAACCCCAAGCCGCCGGAGCTGTGAGCCAAACTTCTGCCACCGCGTCTAGAAGAGGGATTTCTTAGAATTGGAACGCGAGAAACGCGAAGAGATGCAGGGTCACAAGATACTTACTAGTGGTGAGATCGGCGACGTGTCCGATGTCCCTGATCTTAGCCTACTCCCAAAGGTGAACGAGGAAGTCGATGATGAGGTCGATAGATCTCTTCCCGGGCTGTAGATGGTGGAGGTCGAGTTAGTCAACGTATATATGGGGACGTCACCGTAGCAGGAGACGCAAATGCAACGTACTTACTGACTGGAATATCGGGCAAGCGAGAATCCAAAGTAGACTGATCTCGAAAAGCATGGGGCTCGAGGAATGATCTGAACCGTTCGCATTTTGAGGTGTCAGCCATGGGACTTGCTAGCCTCCAAGGCCCATGCAATAGCGCGGCCAGTTCCGTCGTTGGATAAGCTTGTGGAGGTCTGGAAAAGGGGACGTTTTGTTGGCAATAGAAGCTGGGATGAGGGCGGATTTCATGTACCTCGCGCAAGTTTTCAAAGGGCGACAGATCCAGGCCAGGTGAGGATCTGCCGCCCCTGTTCACCAGCAGTACGCGAAGAAGCATCGTCAACGCCCGAGAAAGTGGTACCTGGCCATCGTAGCCCACATCAGCAACGGACTCCCGACCAAAGAGCAAGGAATCGAGAGCGCTCACCAAGATCGATCGAAACGGACATCCTCCCCACTTGCGCAGCTTGTTGAACGACGCCGAGGGCAGCATCGGTAAAGATGGAGGCCGTCAAACCATCGATTCCGCAGACACGTTGAACGTAGACGGGGGGTGAAGGATGGAGGACGGTGGAGGCAGAGGCAGAGGCCAATTTTGAATACCCCGTAGACTGAGCGGTCTCTTGCGGCGAATTTGCTGATAATTCCGCTCCCGCTTTTGCCGCTGCGTCCCCTGCTGGACTGCTCGTACCCTGCACCTCCACCTGGATCTGCTGTGCGGAAGTTGGGTATACGTGGTTGGAGGACTGGCTAGGACCGGCTGCTGAAACTGTTGGTGGTTCTCCTGCACGGCTGGGAGCCAGTCCAGCTAGAGGTTCCAGCTATGAGACTTGCAAGGGTTTATCTGGGGAACGGTACGTTTCAATGACGAGAAAGTCAAATTATAGGGAGTTTCTGCACCTTGCGATAAGGTTCGAGATGTACAGGCCATCGTCACCGCCGGAAACCTCATCTCGAGCCGAATAGCTCCAGATTTGAGAGTGGAAAGTTGATATGATCGAGTGAGAAGCCGTCGCACTGGGATAGCTGAGGACAGGGAGGACGTGGTGAACAAGAGCTGGAGCAGTCGGTTGACAACTTCCGGTCACCTGTCGGCTAATTTAGCCTCAACTAGGATTTTGGCGGGCCGTTCCTCATTGGGACTTGCTTTGAACCGCTACAGCCTTCCCTCGTTTTGCCCGAGGACATATCTGTCATGCTCGATAAACCAGGCAATTCCGCATTCACTGGCGATGATATGCTGAACTCGTTCCCATTTGAACCAAGTACCAATCAACGCCGTTAAAGGTATCGGAACCGCCCTTCTGGCAGCCAATCTGTAATGTGCTAATGAGTGGCAGATTTACATCTGGCTCGCAATCTCACCTCAATCCCTCACGATGGACACAACTAGACTGAGGCCATCGACCAAATTCAACCCTGTCAATGAAATTCCACGAACCGAGTCCAGCTCGAATACCCGCCCCCGGTAATGGACAGGCCGAAAGGTAGCTCTGCCCCTGCATGAGCTACCGACCTACGCGGTCATTGACCAGCCGCTCCGCAGCTCTGGGACGGATTAGTATGGAAAACTGCCGCCCCGAGATGACACCTGCCACCCACACCCAACCTAGTACCCCCGCCCTCCTTCGCCTCCGCCTGGCGCTTGCCTTGCAAGGGTGCTGCTGATAGCGTTCAAAACCGGCCCATCAATGACTTCAAGGATCCACGATCCCATATTCGAGACCTTCGAAACTAAGCTGCCACCACGAATGACGGCCCAACCTCGTTGTCCAAGGAATCCCGGATGGCGGTCGACGTGAATACCGCGTGTTGGAGAAGGGGATCGGGTTGAAATGAACGCGAGCGGCAGCTTGATTGGCAGGACCCAGGTTAAGCCCAGGTTTCGATCGACACTTGTCCACCTCCCTTCCTCTCCTCTCATTTTTCCAACCACGTCATTTCACCACCACCACCGCTCTCACTACGACTGTCACCCCAACCTGCGTCCTCACGGACCTTCGCTCCTCGCCCTTTCCAGGTCACCAAGGTCGAATCCAGAGACAGGATCGTAGCCTACGAACCAAGATGCAGGCGAACTAGGATGTGCAAGAGCTTCTGGAGAAAGTGGATCCCGCCGTCCTCGAGCGAGTCAGTGGGAGTGTGGAGAGCTCGTGGGAGGAGGATCGTCGCAGGTCTGCTGGCGAACGTCGGAGCTCGAGGAGCTTGTCGCGAAGCCATCGAGAGACGAGGGCAGAGCCATGGAGCTTGACGACTTTGGGCCGAGTGGGCCTGTACAGTTTTTCGGTGCGTTATTGATTAATCAACTCTGATATCGTCTGAACTCATGGTCGTATATCATAGTTCCATCGGGGTCACGGCTCAGTGTTGAGATTGAAAATGTTTGGAAGTCGACGGAACCTATGGCCCTGAAGCGAGCTAGAGCGACACCTACAAAAGCATGGCTGACGATATGGCTGCTGCCTCGAACTCGATAGAAGTAGAAGAGGAAACCGCGAAAATGCAAAAGAACGAAGACATCCTCGACTTTGCACGGTTCTGCGGGTGTGCAAGCGCACGAAACCTTTAGTAGCAATTTGCAGTAGATCGGAAAGAGCAGAGGGATAGGTTTCCGGGCGCTGCAGAGCGGGAGTGAACACCTGGCGGTCAGTGAGCCAACACCAGTGCGAACAACGAGGCGCTGAGGCATGTAGAGGGAGTGGTTAGGAGTTCGGTCGAGGGTGGGGTGGCTGCTTACCGAAGGTCAGTTAGCCGACATCTCTTCGCTTTCTCTCTTTTCACCTCAACGCCGAGAAGAACGATACTGATAAAAGGACACGATATCTAGACTCAGTAACCGAAAACCAGTTCTTCTCCTTCTCCTGCCTCCTTTACCCCCCTCGCCACAGCCCACTACACCAAATCACCCTTCGACCGCGGATGGCCTCAACAGCTCTACATCAACCCTTCCTGCCCTCTCCTCAACCACGACGCCACCATCCGAACTACGAAACACCAAGCAGGGCTCAAAAGTGCAAGAAAGAAGCTTCGGTTGCCGGAAAACCTCGATATCGAGAAAGCTCCGCTGATGAACTTCAGACGAAACGAACTACTATATTCGAAACAGGAGCTGGAAGTGATGCATCGAGAATCGCACCCCGAGTTCTACAAGGCAGAAGAGACGTTCAAGTTGTTCGGAGAGAAAGCGGTGTGGACTCCGACCTTTGATGTATCTCGAGGACATTTTCCTCGCTCCGTCAAGCCATTACCGCACGTTATACTGCGGGGCATCGGACTACCAATTTGTTCTCCGGTTACGGGCCACCCTTGGCCGAAGAGGAGGATAATTTGAAGGAGGCTAAAGGGAAGGAAGAGGGACAGCCGGTCTACGGATACGACAGCCTCCTCAAGTTCTTCGAAGAGGTCATGAAGCGATGGGCTGAGAGTGTGCAAGCATTCCTCTGCGGCTCAACGAGATCCTTCGATTGGGCGTGGGCGTCCTGACCTTCCGCGTCCTCCTAGTCGGACCACCCCTTGGTGGAGAAGTGGTAGTGAACCTCAGGCCTAGGGTGGCTATAGTCCGCGCGTACCTCCCAGGATATGAAGACCGCCACAACCACCGGTCGGCGTGGCAGGAGGTTGCTCCGTTCAAGGCAAATCGGCGGAATTGGGGCGAGATATGGAAATACAACCAGATCTTTGAAGGAGGTGAGTTTGGCATTTCCCTTCTCTTCTTTACCTTTATCGGGATGCTGACTTGGAACGTAGAACCTGTTGTCCCCGAGCGCCGATAAACAGGACTTCAAGAACATACACTGCCTACTTACTGACAGACCAGCTATTAGGAAACTCTACCATCTTTCCGTACGCCATCCTCATCGACGGCCTGGACGAGTGCCAGGGGGAAGCTCGTCAGGCGGAACTATTGACCGCCATCAGACTGTGCCTTCTTGCCACCGACCTCCCATTTCGCATCTTCTTAGCCAGTCGACCCGAGATAGCTATCCGTACGGCGCTGGAGCCTGGTGGCCATTTACATGCAGTGACCAACCATCTCCCGCTTAGCGACAAGTACTACGCCGCTAAGGATATGTGCCGATACCTCCGAAAAAGGTTTGCAGCCCTCAGCCCCCGAGTTGGCATTCCCCAGTGGTTCACTGAGAATGACATCAACACCCTGGTCGAAGCTGGGTCAGGGCAGTTCGTCTACGTGGCGACCGTGTTCAACTACATATCGGAACCGCGAGGTTCCCCGGTTGACCGGCTGAGGATTGTCCTCCCCTGGACTCCGCATAAAAGACAAGTCGCGCGGCCATTTGAAGCTCTTGACAGGCTCTACACCAACATTTTGTTGGCTGCCAAGGAAGCATACGAATCCATCGATACCCACCGCGAACGCAACTTTCTGGTGCATTTGCGGATTTACCAATTGAATTCCACATACGCCGACGACGCCATTAACTACTACCGCCCACATATTCTCAATTCTCGCGAGGCTGAGACTCGTTCAAAACTAATATGCGCACAGGATGGAATGTTGGAAGCGCAGAGCTCTTGTGCTGATTGATCTGTTTATCGTGGTCAACACCGAAAGAGATCAAACCGTTGTCCTCAGCAATCTCTCACCGACACCTCGATCGCCCGCCTCCTCCCCTTCCCTTTTCTTTCTTCCTTCCCTTAACCGCTCTGTCCGCCACTACCTCACTACGACCCTCACTATGGCCCCAGCCTGCCTAATCACCACCGGATTTCCCAACCCCAGGTTGGTCCGATCTTCTGCAAATTCAAGGGATCTTGGGGCATTGCGCTTCTCCCCTCAGTGCGGGGGACGGTATGTCGTACAGGGTACCTCTCGCTGCTAGCTTGGCCCTTGGGGGCCTTTGATGCTATCTGTCGTCTTTGTCGGAGTGGTGAGAGTAACGTACTACCTATCGGTAGACTCATCCCGGCGAGACGACTGGTCGTACGTGCAATCGAGGTTAAAGAGGCTTCGCAGCCTCATGTCATGTTGTTGGTCTCATGAATTGCTCGGCCGTAATATGACCCAGGACTTGAGGAGATATGTGGTCCACCATGAATGTTTTATATCTCACAATGAGAGCGAGGTACTACATATAGATTGCTTGAACATCCATAGTTAGATATCCACGATAATCTCAATGAGAAAATACACAAATTTGACACAAACTATCCCCCAGCTACTTCCTCAGCTTGAATATCCTCGAGTCTACATCAACTCCAAACACATGCCTCAGCACGTACTCGCTTCTGAACAAGCCCTTCGGATCCACCCTCTCCATTGCTCTCCTATAGTCGTCGAATCTTGGGTAAAGCCTTTGTAAGTCTTCTGGCTTCAGCCTATGCCAGTGTGGTTTGCCCCCATGGCTAAACATGATTTCCTCCAACTTGGTAAAGTATTGGCGGTATGGTATGTTGAAACCATATGGTCTCAAGAGTGCAGAACGGTCAGCATCCATCGTTTAACATGTCGAGTGTCAAGGTAAAGAAAGATACAACATAGGATGTCAATGACAGGGGGATAGAACAGGAGAATGGAAGATATAACGGAGTGGGGAATCAGGTACTGACTTGTACTGCACAATCCCAAAACAACATGTCTCTTACCCACTACTCAGACTCAACCATAGATTGTCCTTGGCTGAAAATGGAATCTCGACAGGGAAATGTGGACAGAATCCCTTGGCATCTGCAAGCTTGTTCTCGATCCACATTTGTAACTCCCATTATACAGATTTCAGTGCTCTTGAAAGGAATCACCCATTTTGTTGTGCATCCCTGATCCTCTTATTTACACTGAATGGTGCAGCTGTCCCCCAAAGACCTGGTGGTAGTCATTGAACAGGATCAATTCCTGGTACTCCTTTAGCCAGAATGCAGGCTTGACTTTCATCTTGATAGTTAAAATGATGCTGGTGGATCTGATATTGGAGAGTGTTGTGTTGAATAAATCTGACAACAGTTCCATCTGTGAGCAGGACTTTGAGAGCCAGTATGTTCTTGCAGAGGGCAGGGAAGGTGATTCTTGTTATGGCTTGACTCGGGACCTGACTCCTGACTTGTACTAGTACGGGCTGTGTAATAGCTAACGAAGTACATATCTTTCTTTTTTCTTTTTACTGTACTAGTATCATGAACACAGTGATTCATATTAGCTGCGCTTTGATATTGCATAGCTAATTACTTATTTTTGTTACTTACGGATTGTTTCATAGTAGCTGCACTTCGATATTGCACAGCTACTGATATCGGACCATAACAGATTCTAGCAGTATATAAGGCTTATTTGATGCACTGTAGTTCTTCAGCTTGTTCTTAAGAATCTACCTCTCTCAAAGCCAAGTATCCTTCACTAGCTCATGCTAGTATTCTCCTATTATTTCAGACCTCACAACAACAACAACTACTTCCTTTCCTATGCCTTGTATAAGGTCGCTCGGAATCCCCGCAATCCTCGCCAACTCAAACGTCAACAAGTCTTCAGAAACGAAGGTTACCTCACTTACAAAGATCTTATCACCGAAACTACTTGTCTCAATTTTCTGATTGACAAATACATCTCCCCCAATTCAATGATCCATTTCAACTCCAAAACTTGTACTTTCTCTATCACTGCTTTGGCTCGGTACTGCTAGTATATGCTAGTATTCTCCCTTGCTCAATTCCCTTCCCCAATTGTACCAGAATTCACTTGAACTATCCTCTTCCTTTGTCGCCGCAACATGACCGAGGGGCAAACCACCTACACAGCAATTTCCAACAAAATCTTTGATCTCAACTCCACTGATACACAAGAAATATACCGGACCTTTTTCCCAGTCCTCCTTTTCAGCACAGACATCTGCGTCTTCAATCAACAACCTATCTGCCAATTTCACGACAACATTGTTTTTGTTCTACAAAACAATCCAACTCCTGACCCTCATTGTAGTCAAGGATCAACGGCATAACAATTCTACTACCCTGAGGCGCAGTCATGAATCTTGTGATAACACCCCCGAGAGTATGATTGGATATAGACCCAAGGTTACTAACTGCCAGAGAATATTGAGCAAGCTCTTGGTGGAGTTTGTTGAGTGTAAGGCCTGCATGACAAAATACTCTCCTTCAACACTAATCTACTTTATGCTTGCTTGTTGGCTAGTTGACTGTGAGCTGAAGAGTATACTGCACACACCTCGAGCACCCTCTTAAACTTTGTCATCTTAACCATGAACCCTGTCATACATGCCAGATCACTTGGACTGTGCCCCACACCTGCTGCTCTCACTACCTACCCATCTGCCTTGCCAACTCCAGAATCAACTTGCCTTGTCCTTCTGTCTCTGGCTCAAAGACAGCCAGTGGTGTGCAGTAGAAGCTCTGGCCCCAATTGTGGAACCTGTGTATATCTTGTGGTAAAGCCAGGGACGTCCTCAGCAGGATTGGGAGATAAAAATGGCAGTAGGGAGATGGAGGGCATAGAAAGAAAGATCTGGAGCCTTTCATTATCCAGGTTGGCTTGAAAACTTTTTATCTGGTGGTCATTGAGTCAGCCAACAACCAAGAAGACTGGCATGATCTGATGGCTTCATCCAACCAGCCACATCCAAACGGGGCAGCGACCCTGGTCATGTTTGCGCAGAATGTATGCGCAATCTTTGCTTTGCCACTGAGCTCTAACTATATCACTCACAAGGATTGAACAGGCTGGAATGCCAGATAAATTGGCCAAATAATCCATTAAAGTATAGAGTAAATACATTGAACTATCCTGAGCTGAATACAGTTGTATCTGCAGCAATAGAGTATAAATGCTCAATATATGGTGATGTACAATAACGACTAGATATATACAAGTTTTATATACAAGTGTTCAAAGATAAGTGATGCTTTCACTTTGAAAAGGTGGCCTGTCATGGACTCACATTATGATTGGCCCTTCACTGGCCCTTATCTCTGTACTTGTCTGTAAGCCATTAAAGTTAGAAAGAGGGAGTTAAGATCATGCATTGATGCACAGATTCTAAAAACAATCAAGGGCTGTTCAAACTGGAGGCATGCAGTCCATCACTTGGCAATTGAGCTGATGTGCCTTGATAAAATAGTTCTGCAAACCAATTTGTTTGCCACTAGAAACCCTGTATCCAGTGCAAAGTGAAAGATTATGCAGCAACAAGATCACAAACTGTGCAAATCAGTGTCACAAAAAACATGGTTGTGGTCACTATTTAACATGAACAAAGGAAAAAGAGAATTTGTGTTAATGTATGACAAATGCTACAGGTATCAAAGTGTGCAAAAGGAATTGCAGTGAGAATGATATGTAGAGTCTAAATGTGAGAAATTTGAGGAACCTTGGATTGATCATGATCCTTGCATACTTCAGAGATGTCAAGAATATAGACCCTGCCATTTGCACAGCCAACAGCTGCAGATGAAAATGTGGAGTCAAAGGATACTGTCATAACTTGCCAGCTTGATGGAAACCAGCAAATTGGAACCACAATTGGTGACAACAACTGGCCAGTGAGTTTGGCTTTAACCAATCCAGAAACAGAGGGGGCATGTTTTGTAAGACTTGCATAGAATGTTGAAGAGTCTGAAAGACTCATGGAATGAAATTTGCCTTCAAGAGCAGCAAGAAGGGTTCCTGCTTGGCTGTCCCACAGGCATACTGTGTTGTCATCTGATGCAGATACCAGCCTTTGCCCATCAGGTGAAAAGGCAATATTGTGTACTCTTTTAGAATGGCCCCTAAGAGTAGCAAGAAGGATTCCTGCTTGACTATCCCACAGACAAACTGTCATGTCATCTGATGCAGATGCCAGCCTTTGCCCATCCGGTGAAAAGGCAACACTCTTTACATAATTGAAATGCCCCTCAAGGGTAGCAAGAAGGGTCCCTGCTTGGCTGTCCCACAGGCACACTGTTCTATCATCTGATGCAGATGCCAGCCTTTGGCCATCAGGTGAGAAGGCAACACTCTGTACTGTATGGGAATGGCCCTGAAAAGTGGCAAGAAGAGTTCCTGCTTGGCTGTCCCACAGGCACACTGTTTTGTCAGTTGATCCGGATGCTAGTCTTTGCCCATCAGGTGAGAAGACAACACTCCTCACCCATCCAGAATGGCCTTCAAGAGTGGCAAGAAGTGCTCCTGCTTGAATATCCCATAGGCACACTGTCCCATCAGTTGATCCAGACACCAACTGTTGCCTGTCAGGTGAGAAGGCAACACTGTTTACCCAATCAGAATGGCCTTCAAGAGTGGCAACTTGAAAGGCTCCTGCCTGGCTGTCCCACAGGTGCACTGTCATATCATTTGATGCAGATGCCAGCCTTTGCCCATCAGATGAGAAGTCAATACTGTATACAGTATTGAAATGACCTTTAAGAGTGGCAAGAAGGGCTCCTGCTTGGCTGTCCCACAAGCACACTGTCTCATCCTTTGATGCAGATGCCAGCCTTTGCCCATCAGGTGAGAAGGCAACACTCATCACCCCATCAGAATGGCCTTTAAGAGTTGCAACATGGGTTCCTGCTTGGCAGTCCCACAGGCACACTGTTTTGTCATCTGATGCAGATGCCAGCCTTTTCCCATTGGGTGAGAAGGCAACACTCCATACCCAATCAGAATGGGCTCGAAGAGTTGCAACATGGGTTGCTGCTTGGCTGTTCCACAGGCACACTGTTGTGTCAATTGATGAAGATGCCAGCATTTGCCCATCAGGTGAGAAGGCAACACTCTTTAGTAAACTGGAATGGCCTGTAAGAGCAGTAAGAAGGGTTCCTGCTTGGCTGTCCCACAGGCGCACTGTCTTATCNATCTGATGCAGATGCCAGCCTTTGCCCANTCAGGTGAGAAGGCAACACTTTGTACTGCATGGGAATGGCCCTCAAAGGTGGCAAGAAGGTTTCCTGCTTGGCTGTCCCACAGGCACACCATTTTGTCATTTGATCCAGATGCCAGTCTTTGCCCANTCAGGTGAGAAGGCAACACTCTATTRMTGCSATKGGAATGGCCTTCMAAAGYRGCAAGRAGGGTYCCTGCTTGGCTGTCCCACARGCACACTGTYTTRTCATATGATSCAGATGCCAGYCTCTGCCCATCAGGTGAGAARGCAACACTGWRTACAGTAYYTGAATGGCCATGCARAACTGCAAGCTCYAATGGCCATGTYATATCTCCCATTTGGTTGYRCAAYTTGCCAYTKTGCTKTTGRTARATTTGGTAAATGGTTGTTTGMTTTGGTGCMAGAGGTATGCAAGACCAATATATRTGYAAAGGTGCYCTTTTGATAATGYTAGARTTGAGCARAAGAAATCTCTGGMYATCWWGRAARATTTGTTTCAAWWAGTCTGAGTTGCTGCTTGTATRATTTGCCTAATWWTRTTGTGATATWMTTCAGTGMAKATATTCAACAATYWAGRCCATAGAAWGTTTACATACCAGTAYAGCYAAGGCYTCTTTCAATGCAGTGTGTGCTATGTCYARCTGTTTRATGYAAGCCAATGCTTCAARCCAATGCATTAGATGCYCYTTTGCAAATTCATCCAACWGRGMAATAGTMTTKGAGTCCRTWYTTTTSAGTTTGYTSAGGTGATTWGCCCAATAGCAAAGTGCATATTCCAATTCCTTGGAAATGTGRTCTGTGCACWGGAGCCYTCATNGAGAAGAATCATCAAGGTCTTKGTAYTGATTYTGAGAAGRCACTTGGCAAATGTTGAACTTRAGCTSYTTGTTCAKCACCTGCAGACAATAGTTGGCCAAGTCACRATGCTGCTYYTCTTCTRTRATCYTGAATTCAGRTGGACACAWYRACCCAGTCACAAAATCAGGAAATGACTTGTGATGRACTCTGTAGGTCAGAGTAGAGTCTTCACCAACAGGAGCAAGGATAGAATGCAAATGAGCWAGCCTTRTTTTGACAGTATATGGCTCTTCATCCATCAGCCTTTCTAATRCTGAAGCAGATAGWGGAACTTGWAGARCAAGAATRGCYCCAACAGTCTTTTTGAAWYCATKRAGCCAWCTTTYTGCATYCATAGKAGGCTTGGCAGAAKTCARAATATAGACATATARCTTGTCCAATTCAGATAGTTGACTAGTGCCTTKRGWRTGTSCCATTATTAGCTCATTGAGYTGGGCTTTTGGATTGAGCCYATGCTTATCAAGCACAAACTTTAGAGCTGTRGATGCAAAGATRAACAGTTTYCCAGACATTTTGACAAGTTKGGTCTTTGCTTCTTCAGTTGGCTGCCAATAGGGATTATATGAATCTCCMAGAGYTGCTTCTATCYTTGCTGAGGATAGAGACTCAAGCACATAYARRGCAATRTCATGCTCAACTATCAGGTCTTCTATTTCCTGAAGRTGGAASACMTTTGCYTCTTTTGTTCYCAWATACTTGCTTCKYAGATCYAGCTCTGGACGAGTGGTAAGAAACACYTTGATRTTTGGCARCTGAGARACYGAGAATATGATAAGTTTCAGAAYTKCTGARGCATCAGGYTCAACACATTCATCCAGAGCATCAAAGACCAGAACAAGTGGGGTTGCTCTTTGCTCAAGCARKGGACAGAGTGGCTTGGCAACAAGCAAGCTGAACTGCTGAGTGAGAACCTTGTCYAGAGCATYAGGATTACYAGTAATGGCAGCTGCAATAGCTTTYCCATAAGATGSRTCATARCRAGCAAGYTGGTATGCWATAGTATGCACAAAGCCAGCAGATTTCTTTCTATCATCCTCATCTCGAGAGAAGAAGAAGGTTGCCCCAAGAGAGTTAATGCCTGCTGCACGCTGTGCTACAGTTATAGCCACAGTGGACTTGCCAATCCCAGCAATGCCATCAAGCACATAAAGTGGTGGGTTATGGCCATCAGAGACAGAACCACTCATCCAGCGCCCAACATTAGCCAAGAGTGTGGAACGGGTGCCTTCAAAGCATGGCAGGACCTTGACTGCAACCTCCTGTGAGTCATAAGCAGCACCAGGAATCTGTCTGAGCCGGTCAAGAGTGGAATTCTACTTGTCTAGTTAATGAAAATACATATTGATGAAGAAACATGGAACACAAACCTCAAAGTGCTTGTCAAGAGTTACAGAGAGACCCTGCATCCATCCTACCTGGTCTTGAACACTGGCAAGAATGTTGCTCAAGACAATCATCCCTGCGATATGATTTTCGATCTACCAACCATGAATGAGTTGCCACTGCAAAGATATAAGACTCATTGTGAGGCGTACCCAAAAGCATTGCAAGAGTTCATCGAGTTTCTTGTTTGCGTTCTTGAGAACCTCGAGATTATCCTCCGCCAGCACGTACGCCGTAAACCCCCTCGATTTCGTCTTATCCGTAGCCTTCAAAGTGTCCCATATTCCGCTGCAGCCAAAAGGTTACTTGAATGTTGGACTGAACATCCAAAGAAAGATACGTACGCCACAAGACGTCCAATGCTATTTCTCAGGTCGTCCGATAGGAACTTTGTATCCTTCCCTTTGACAGCATTTACGATACTCGAGCCCAGGAGATCGCAACGTTTCTTCAAAATCTCCACTTCTTCCTTGTTCGAATCAACTTTCTATGCAACTTTTGAGCGACATGCACGAGAAAAAAAAANCAGAAGCAACGCATACCTCGATAACATCCACCACTTTCAGCAACGCTTCMGCCGGACCTTTGAACGGCTCCGGAACAAGGGCCACCGCGATACCCAGCGCAGTCTTGAATGTCCCCATCGCAATGACCCGGACCTTGGAGGAACTCGTAGCTAACTTCGGCTCGTTCACGACCCTACGGGCGTCGTCGGTCCACCCTGCTGCAACGGAACTCCCAGCATCTTGGGGGCTTGCTTCCCCTTCCTCGTTCTTCAGCTTGCCTCGATCGACCAACAACTTGACACCCTTCTCCGCCTTCTGCACGCCCCTGTCCACCTTAGCCTTCCCTTTGTCATACTTCTCCCCCACCCACGCTCTAAATCCCCTGGCTCTCCTAGAGGGACCACCGCCATCGGTGACTGGCGTCTCAGCGCGAGACGGAACCGGCGTGGTGCGCTCCGGATCGTTGAAAGGAGTACCATGATTGTCTCCTCCACCAGAATGAGTATTTTCGGACATGTTGGAAGTTGGTTGATTCGAAAAGCTCGGTTAGATCGCAAAGTTTTCGACAGTGGATGGTGGTCCAAGTTCAAGTTGCGGTGAGAGAGCCTCGAGGCAGTCCTGATGCTGATCAATGAGCATCTCGTGACCCCGCGGTTGTCTCACTCAGCCTAGCAGGAAGTCGATCTTCCTCAGCTCTCGATGGAACCCCAAAGACTGACGAAGCATGGGGTCGAATGATTCCACAGGATATCGCAAAATCTGTGCCTAAAAATCACATACCACAAAGCAACGGGCAGTACGTGTAAATAGTAGATCGAGCACAAAAAACATAATAATAAGTACTGAATCTCCGAACAGCATCTCCAGGTATTGTCTGCCGCCTCGCGCATGTTTTCGCAATTAAACCCTCCGCGTCCCAAACCGCCAGAGCTGCGAGCCAAACTTCTGCCACCGCGTCTGGAAAAGGGATTTATTATTAGAATTGGAAGGCGAGAAACGCGAAGAGAGAGAGAGAGCCTATGCAGGCCGCAAGATACTTACTAGTAGTACTGAGATTGGCGACGGTCCCGACGTCCCTGATCCTTAGCCTACTCCCAAAGGTGGGCGAGGAAGTCGATGATGAGGTCGATAAGTATAAGTCTCTTCGCCGGCTGTGGATGGTGGAAGTTGAGTTAGTCAACGTGAATACGGGCCGTAGCAGAAGACGCAAAGACAACGTACTTACTGAATGGAATATCGGGCAAGCGAGGATCCAAAGTAGACTGATCTCGAAAAGCATGGGTCTCGAGGAATAATCTGAATTATTCGCATTTCGAGGTGTCGGCCATGGGAGCTACTAGCCTCTGGGCCTCATGGAATAACGCGGCCAGTTCCGTCGTTGAATCAGCATGTGGAGGTCTGGAAAAGGGGACGTTTTGTTGGCAATACAAACTTGGATGAGGGCGGAGGTCACGTACCTTGCGCAAGTTTTCGAAGGGCGATGGATCTGGCCCAGGGGAGGATCTGCTGCGGCTGTACACCAGCAGTACGCGAAGAAGCATGGTCGACGCCCGAGAACGTGTACCTGGCCATCGTAGCCCACATCAGCAATGGACTCCCGACCAAAGAGCAAGGAATCGAGAACGCTCACCAAGATCGATCGAAACCAACATCCTCCCCACTGGCGCAGCTTGTTGAACGACGCTGAGAGGCAGCATCGGTGAAGGTGGAGGCTGTATAGTCATCGACCCCGTAGACGCGTTAAACGCAGACGGGGGTGAGGGATGGAGGACGGTGGTAGAGGCGAGGCCGATGTTGAATACTCCGTAGACAGAGCAGTCACTTGCGACGAAATTTGCTGAAATTTGCGCCCCCGCTATTGCTGCTGCTGCTGCTAGGAAATTATTCCCTGCTAGGGCTGCCCGTACCCTGCACCTGCACCTGGATCTGCTGTGCGGAAGTTGGCCATACGTAGTTGGAGGACTGGCTAGGACCGACTGCTGAGGCTGCTGGTGATTCTCTAACACGGCTGGGAGCAAGTCAAACTACTGCGAGGTCCCAGCTATGAGACTTGCAAGGGTTTTATCTGGATTACGAATGACAAGAACGTCAAACGACAGGGAGTTTTCTGTACCTTGCGATAAGGTTCAAGACGTCGAGGCCAATATCGTCGCTGAGAAACATCTCGAGCCGAACAGCTCCAAATCTGAGAGTGGAGAAGTTGACATAGGCGAATGGGAAGTCGTCGCACTGGGATAGCCGAGGACAGGGAGGACATGGTGAACGAGAGCAGGGAACGGTGTTCATCAGGAAAATGATGTGAACCCGGTTTGCCCGGGCGGAGTTGAAAACAGGCTCCCATTCTTGCCTTGATTGTAATCTCCGGCACTTGGCCGAGATGCCGGTATCAACGGCAACCAATTATGGGGGCGGCTCGTCACTATGTCCCACGCTTGCTTTAAATATAATCACTGGCTGCAGGCTGGTATTCCCTTGTCAGCATAGGGAAGGCCTTTATTGTTTTGTCAGTTTTGAAGAAGCCTTGGGGGCTGGTTGTAACCTCAGGGGAAAACCTTGTAGTCGACTAGCAAGCGTGTGCTACATGGTCATTTTTGGACGGGGTGAGGTATGGTGACCGTCCTAGATAAGGTCCCAACCAGCTTTGGCCATACGCCTGCCATGCTTCCTGTGACCAAACACTCAGCTTAAGGTCGCCAGGGCTGGGGACATACTGCGAATCTAATACAAGGTCCTGATATTCAGCGATCACCAGCTTGGAATTGGGCAGGCTTCACTATCCAGCCCTTATCAGGCAAGCCAATGAGACTTCCATGCTGTCGAGTCAAGCCAACAGGAATACTGAGGCCAATGTTTCTCAAAGTATTGCCATAGCTCTGATCTCGTCATTACGCGCTTGTAATAATTCCAATTTACAACGACACATGCATCAATATCAATCGTCGGACTCTGACTCTGGTTCCTGGATACGATGGTCAACGTTCTCTTCTTCCTCATCTGAATACCAGTTCTGATCTTCCCGCTCCATATCTACTAACGCATACTCATGCTCCTGACCTACAGGTACCAGGTCTGATCTAGGGTCCTCCAGGCAGGGGGATTGAGGGATGGCGTTTGCTGGCACCTCCATTTGCTGGTTTGGATTGCTGCCACTTGGGGCGGGCTCGAGTGGAGGTGGTGCATGGGCTGGAGTGGGGTTTGTTTGAGGCATTGGAGCTACTTTGACCTTGGGTGCATCAGAGTGCGCATATCGGTGCCCTATCCCAAGGCCCCATAAGTAGCGCATTGACATGTCCCGGTCAACGAAGCTGCAGGTACAAACCAAAGTCAGCGCCAGAAAAACAGCATGGGTAGGTATGCCTTACCGATTGGCATAGTATTCATTCCAATCATCTTGATCCTTGGCTAACTTGGAGGATATCCTCGAAGTTGAGGCTCCAGAATATCTTTGCCCGAGGGAAAAGCGGGGGATGATGTGGGACGCACGTAGAACGTCAGCAGGGTCCAGGAACCCCACTGCATCTTGTTTTGCAAGGGGAATCAACTCCAAGCGATCCAAGGAGTCAGGCAAAGAAGTGGAATCCAGTGCTTGGTAGCGGCGGATCCAGAGGAAATCAAAGCGCCTCTTGCGAAGATCAAACGCCCCTCTGCCTCGGTATATGATGTTGACATGGTATATCCCCAGCACTCTAGAATAAACAAAACGGTGTGCAACGTCTGCTTTCTCTTCTTCTTCCAGTTCCCGGAGGCACATAAGGTCTCGCCTTGATGTCTTGGGGTTGATAATGTCAACGTCACGACGGACGTCGTAGCTGGTGTAATTGATATGAAAGATGGCATGGCTGTAGATGCGATCAGAATGTATGTATATGCCTTCTATGTCTGACTTTCTCAGCACTGCGTCTGCTTCACTGGTAGGCAGATTTTGCGCATGTACAAGGGACCGAAGAAGTGGAGCATTGCGAGCGCTTTCAGCTGGAGCATTGGGACCCTCCGCCTCTTGGAGCAGTTGTCGGTGAATGCGTGGTAAGAGGTGTGCTCTGAGCTTTGGCATGAAGTCCTAACAGTTTGTGTGAGTGAATTGAAGGGACTCTGGTTCTAACTCAGATCATTTGGGTTACCTTCGTTGCCGGGTCATCCCGCTTGGTTCGCAGAAATTCTGGTAGGCAGATAGGCTGATTTTGGGATTTCCCAATGAAATAGCGCACTGAATGCTCGCAATCGTCGCTAAAACCTTCGTCTGAAGCAGGGTAGAGTTGCTTCCGAAGCCTCTGAATGCGCATCCGCCTCATCTGGATTCTTGATAGCTGTCTGCTGACGTTTTTTTTGCTGGTACGCTTGTAGTCTGATTTGGGGGACCGGTGCATGCGTTCTGGCTGGTTCATTTGTCAGTAGGTCAACATTGGAGCAGGGTTCAAGCCATAACGTACGCCTTGAGTTGAATAAGAGTCTGTTGAACCAAACGTTCTGATACATGCAGAGACGTCTCCAAGCGAATGAAACTTATAAGTTTTAAGGTTGAAGCTCTTCTCTTTTCTACCACTGGACGCCTTTGGATCGCCGCCCTGCTCTATGGAGAGACCATCAGTAAGCGTGCCCAAGTTACAGGTTAAGGGCAGGTAATGTTGTACCGGAATCAGGAGCTTCAAGAGTTGGTACTTCAGAGGGTTCTGTCCTCAACGTGTCGTTAGGGTTGAGTTTGCGCCTCTTGTTACCATTTTTCTGAGCCATATTTTCCTTTCGACGAGATTCCCGTCTCTTCCGAGCCTGGTACTCGCGTGGAAGCTCTTTCGTCTTTACGCAAAGGCAGACGTCTGTTTCAAAGGATCGGAATTGACTGCCCAATACTGTGGTCAGTTCGTCCAGTAGATTGACTGTATGGTCAGTATGAATACGAAGTTTTGCCAGGGAGTGCCATTTAGCAAGAATGTAAAGCAGTGACATGACGCATCCATTGTAGGGCTCAGGTAGTAATCCCTCAAAGGCAGGCGTTGCACACTGCGTTTAAATTGAACGTCATTCAACACAAGTCCCAAATAAAAACTTCAGCCCCGCTTACCTGGAGCAAATCTTCGAAATCGTGGGCTGCCATTTGCTTCATTTCACTCACATTGTTTGTGAAGCGTCGGATTGTGTCTGCCCCAAACGTTGGCATACTGCGGTACCTGCATGGAAATAAGGGGTGAAGCACTAGACGACCTTTAGACGTACTTGCCTGACGTCAAGAGCATTGAGCAAGCCTTTGCCTGTTGCCTCCAGTAGGCGAAGGAGCTGAATGAAGAGGGATTTCCATACTCCCAGATCAACCTCATGCATTATGTCCACAACGAGCACGGAGAAGATGTTGAAACCAAACTTAGCAAGCCGTGCTGAGAATGCATTCTAGGGTACGTCAATATGAGCTAGAACAAAGCAGTGACATGAAAAACAACCACCCACATCAATTGGAAGCAGTGAGCCAAACGAAAGAAGATCTTCGACTTTGTTGTTTGTGACTGCAAGGTTGTCTTTGTATATCAAGGCCCTTGCTGATTCAACTGCGCTTTGCTTGCTTTGATCGTCAAGCCGGGCAGTTTCCACCCGGGCCAGGCAGTCTTCAGGCTCTCCCATCTTGGGCACGTGTTCCATCTGAACTTTGCAGCGAGGACAGGGGTGTTTACCAAGATTCTTGATGCTTGCGAGAATGATCCTGCAGGATAATGGCAGGTGAGCATTTCCACAAAGCAGTTCCAAGGGCAACCCTTACTTTTCTGGATAATCTGCCGAGTACGTGAAGATGCGAGGGTAGAAACGCCGTCTCTTCCCATCAAAGCATGTCACAGCAATGCCGTGGCAATAAGCCTCGAGAAACTCATCGTCTAACAACGTTTTCCACTGTTCATGGAAGAGTTCTCGTTGGCAGTGTGAGACAAGAGTTGCAGCGACTGTGGGTTTGCCAGAGTGACTTGAAATGAAATCTTTGAAACCGTCTGGCAGCTAATTGCGGTTAATCAGACCGTATGATATAGGATATGTAAGTGTGCTGTACCTTTTCGAAGTAGGCCACCTGTTCAAAGAGGTTCTCAGAAGGTTTTGCCCGCCGGTACTTGGAATCGTTGCCAAAACACAGGTAGAGAGGCCATAACTTTGCGGTGCCAAACGAGGCCAACATGGTCGCATCAGATGCAAACATTAGTGCAAGGACGTGGCGCGGGAGGCTGCAATTCTTTTCAACAGGCGATCGCTGTGTCAATACCATACCAAGCTGAGTTCAAGTTCGTTTAGAAAAGAATAGCTCTTACCTGAAGTTCATCATATGCCTCGAGGAAAGCAGGTGACGTATAGGCCTCTCCGTAAACCCGAACATCTTCGTGCTCCTTGCTTGGACGCCAGCGAAGTTCGTAGCCAAAAGTATGAAAGAATTCGTGAGTGGTTAAGCTTTCTAGCTTACGCTTTATTAGGGGAACAAGTGGGCGATAATGGAAGCCAGGCACGGTGAATTTTTTTGGTCCAGGTGTGGACGATGAAGTGTTGAACGGGACGGTGATGTTGATTGCTGCGGATGCCCAAGAGATACCATCATCATCCTCCCAGTTAGGATCCACGCCGGCTGCTTCATACTGCGACGTAGCCAGGGCCCTATCAATAGCAGGCCAGTTGGCGTCCCGGACGTCCTTTGGGCTGAAATTGTCATCGCCAATAACGTCCAAAAGGGCCTGAAATGATTTTTGGCTCCTTTCGTGATCGGTTGACCACCACCATTCCCCCAGGCGGAATGAGCTAAGGTTTGGAAAAGGGTGAAGCTCTGGGGTGGGTGGTTCAGCATGGGGCTGTTTCTCTGGCACGTGTTGAGCATGGACTGGGGTCAATGAGGGGGATTCGGGTGCAACTGGGATTATAAGAGGCTCTTGAAGGTCGCGTGCAGTAAGGCAAAAGTCAGGGTCGTGCGGATAATCTCCACGCGGGCACTTGGGAATTTTATACAGCCCAAACGAATTTACAGGCGTCCGGTACTCTCCGAGAGGGTGCAAGGACTGAACCAACGGCCCAGAGCATTCCTCAATCCTGGGTGTTGATTCCAAGGGTGCTGTGGTGCCAATGGAAGGCGGTTCAGGAGTTTCTTCCAAGCATTGGGAAAACAAAAAGTCGGTTGGAGCATCAGGAAACAAGGAGATGGGCAAGGTGGAGGTTGGCAGAAAGTCAGCCGTTGCTTGCCTAACCTTGTAAGACGGCTTCTTGTGGCGGTGTCCTCTTCCAAGAACCTCAGGAATTGGTTGAGTCGGGGTTGGGCTCAGGGCTCCCTGTAAATAAAATTAGTGACGCGTGGGTTGCAGCAAAGCAACGTTCATACCGGAGCATTGTTGCTACATTCATTGCTGAGAGCACCATGGCCAAGCTCAATGGGTCCCTGCTGTACGTTGGTCAGTACAAAATGTAGCTCAGAGTTCACCTGCTGTTTGCTTGCCTGAGGTTGATTAGCAGCAATAACGTCAACGTCTAGGTTGGCGTCGTCCAGCCAAGGTCGCAGTCGTTTCAACCCCTTTGCCATCCCAGTGACTGAAGCGTTTTCACTGGAGCCAATAGCGGCATTTTGCTTTCGGAGCCGTGCATGCTGAAGACGTTTGCCCATTCTTGCTTTGAAATCTCGACAGCATCGAATGTGAAGAGCATAGCTGTTGGGCTGTCTGAACAGTTTTCCACACACGCATCTCTCAGACCATGGGGGATTGTGATCACTCATTGATTCCTGAGCGCCTTGAGGAATTGTGAAATGGGCGTTGGGGTGGAAGCGCTTGTTCAAGTTTCGAGCGCAACCATGGCTGAACGCCCAAACTTGAACCACCTTTGATCGGATCAAAATTGGGAGAGCAGCTGCCAGTGGCACCGTCGAACTTGAAGTAGGCTGCATCAGACTCCTCAGAGTCGTTACCAGTGTTTTTCAGTAGCATTTGCGAATATCTTTGCAAGGGGGGAAAAGCATAGATTTCATTGCTAGTAGTCTGTGGGTCTCGTAGCGGTAATATACGTCACATTGTAGTACTAATTGTCCTTTAAGTCACGGCCTAGGCGTTTGATTCGTCACCAGAGTCACCAGAGTCATCATCGTCGGGGGCGTAATCGATTTCGTGCATTGGAGACCCTGCACTTGCAGGCAGGGCAGGTTGAGGAGCGTTGTGGTGAATGAAGCTGCTGGGAGGCAGGGCGGGCTGAAGGGCGTTGTGGGGAGGCTGCTGGAAGCTGGCGAGACTGATGGAGCGGTTGAGAGGTGGAGCTTGGCGTTGCATTCGTAGGCCTACGTTTTCGAACGTGCGAGTCCCAAGGCCGAGCAGGAACACGCTCGACTTTGTGGCTGCGTCAACGTTCTTCTGGCGCTGGGCCAAGCGTTCCGCTATGAAGATAAGGTAAGACGAGGGTTTAATCGTAGAGAAAGTGAAGTGTGACTCACCGTCAAGGCGCTGCGCCTCCTCCACACGTTTGCTTATGGCCGCCGAGAAGACGTTATCCTGGTCTGCAGGGTGCTGTTAAATCAAGAGGCGTAATAAGCAATGCAGATGGACTTACCATTGGGCTGATGCGCCGCGTACGTTCGTCCGAAATCCGACTGGGACTCGAGGTCCGCAAATTCATTTGGAAACTTCTCGCTTCGGCTCGGTTGAACCACCGAGCCAAGGTCTGCAATAATATCCTTCTGGAACGGGTTAATGGCCATCGCAACGCGTGCCTTAATAGACTTATTCAACCACTCGATGTCCTTCTTCTCACTCAGAGTGCCCTTCGACCGCATAAAGTTCATGAATTCGCGCGTGTAGCCGACCTTGGCGTAAAGGAGGTTCATTAAGCCGCTGTTGTGGACAATCGCCTCGACGGACACTTGATGGCCGTACTCTTCAATGCCGCCAAGCGCAAGGGTGAGCTGTTGGACAACCCATGAGCTAGTGTTCAAGCCAGGCTCAAGGAACTGGGGGACTTACTATGCCGCAGCAAAACGGGACCAATAGGTACATCTGGCCTGGCAACTGGTGATCCCGGGTCAGCTGATGGTTAACCAACTTGTTCTGGCCCACCAGGAACGACGCTACGACTGCGCAATTCGTATACACCATTGCATGAGCAACAAATCCAGCCACACTGCCTATGGCAGCATGCTGGAAAAGGTGACACGCAAAACGAGGTTCTGGGTCAAGCCGTTGGATGTCCAGAGCCATCTCGTACGTCTTGACACCAGTGGGCTACGCGGAATTAAGGGTGAGGTTGTTGAATAAATGAGTTAAAAAAGAGGACACTCACGTGCTGGTGTGAATCGAGGAGCATGTGGAACGAGGTGACAAAGTCACTCTTAGCACGCTTGCAGTAAAGGTGCATGTATCCACCTGTTCTTGCTAAGATCAGCGTTTTCATCTTGAGGTTAGTGTCGAGCGGCCATGAGTCGTCATAGTCTGGGAACATCCTGGAGTTGGTGAGGACGTGTGCGAGGGTGTAGAAAAGGGCGGCACGCAGGAAGTCGTGGTGCCATCTAATCACCGCTGCCCTAACAGGAGCAGTGACGTGGGACTCAAAATACGCGACGACCTCGTTCCCAACATCTGTATAACACACGTGAGGTTAGAAAATGAACTGGAGAAAGGGAGAGGCCACTTACGTTGTCGCCAGCCTGTTATGAGGTTGGGTGGAAAACCGGCATGAAGCCTGCTCATTGAGAAGAGGACAGAAACCTCTGGCGTATCAATTGTATGCTCGCAGATGTCGATGAGCTCAGTTTGGTCGGGGAGCTGGCCACAAAGGATGCGGGACATGAGGAATGCGAGGGTCCACTCCCTCGTTATCGTGACCAGCGCCTCTATCGTTCTGCGGAGCTTGGCTGAGGTAGGCTCACGAGAGCCCATGCACTCCTTGAGACCGTCAAAGGCAGCTTCGACCGCTTCCTCGCCAAGAATGTCAGCCACGCTAATGCTCGTTTTACTGGGGCGCCGTTGGGGTGTTTCATCAGGAGCCTGAGGTGGACTGGCTTGGGAGGGCGACTGAGGTGGATCTTCGAAAGGGGCTTGGGGTAAGTCCGAGGAGGCCCCTGCCTGGGAGGGCGCGGAGCCTGTCGCCACGTCGTCGCCGTGATGGGTTTGGTTGGGATAAGGAATGCCAGCAAGGGCAGCCCTCGCCATATAAGCTGTGTTGGGTGCATGGGCGTCAGTCGAGGCCTATATTCAGTCTTAAAAAATCGTTGACTCACGGGTGTCGGAAAGGTCATCAGCAATTCCCCCACTCTGGCTAAACGTCGTGATGTTTGGCATTGTCTGAAATAAACAAAAGTGGTTAGGTTGAGAGGGTGAAAGGGCTAGGACGAACGGCTTACGGGTTCTACAAGGTCTGGGTCCTGTGAAATGAAGTCTGAGAGGGTAGCAGAGAGCGATGAGGTGTTGAGGGACATTTGGTGTGACGACATGAAGTCGTGGGGAAGGGAGGAGGTCCATCGGGCCTCGTCGCCACCGTGACGGTCTCCGAGGGCGTCCCCGAACGTCCTGGCATAGTTGTCAGTGGGGAAGAATGGTGGGTCTGACTGGAAGTCAGTGTAACGACCTAGTGGAAGAATTTGGGGTCTCACCTTGATCAGCGACGGTGGCTGGCGGTGGCTCGAAGTTGCCATGCCCAGGAACTCCAGGGCCAACCAGCGGTGGCGCAGGCCGAGAACTTGGACCTGGCGTAGCGCTGTACCTCACTTGGTGTTGGGACGAGGCTCGAGAGTGCCTTCCACCCGAGGGCGCTGGGTTGTTTGTGAACGGGAAAGTGCCAAAGGTGCCGCTGGCTTGAGTGGACCCAAAGGTGCTGCTGCCTTGCATGGGCGCAAAGCCGCTGCCGCCTCCGCCTTGCATAGGTGCAAAGCCGCCGCCGCCGCCTTGCATAGGCACAAAGCCGCCGCTGCCTTGCATAGGCACAAAGCCACCGCCGCCTTGCATGGGCCCAAAGCCAGTGCCACCTTGCATGACGCTGCCACTGCCTTGCATAAAGCCGCTGCCTTGCAAGGGCATAGGCCCAAAGCCGCCGCCTTGCAAGGGCGTAGACCCAAAGCCACCGCCTTGCATGGGCATTTGCCCGAAGACGCTGCTTTGCACAGACATGGCCCCAAAGGGGGCGGCGCCTTGCATGGACCCGAACCCAGCAAACCCGCCAGGCGCAGCCCCAATGCCGCCTGGGGCTGAGTTGAAGCTGGGGGGCCCAGAAGGCCCAGGGCCGCTGGCTGAGGACTGGAAGGTATCAAACTCTGACGAGGTAATGATGGTAGTTAGCATTGGGGCATCATATTTGGTACGAAGGTTTACCGCTGTCGTGAAAGTCGTTTGGGTTGGACATGGCCGCTAGGCTAGTAAGGCTGAATGCAGGCCTGAAGAGAGACTCAGAAGTGTTTTAAAACGCTTGTTATCAGGCGCTCACCTGAAGGGTGCTCTGGCCATTATGGCAAATTTATATGCTCGTCACAAAGTTTCGTGGGCGTGGCTGCGATGAGAGGCCAGGATCGCAGGTTTGTACGTCAGATGAGAGGCATACTGTCAGGGCGTACTGCGTTGGTGGCGCACAGTGTCTTGCGGTCGTCGCAGCGTTTCGTGGGCGTGGCTGCGATGAGAGGCCGGGTTGCAGGTTTGGACGTCAGATGAGAGGCATACTGTCAGGGCGTATTGCATTGGTAGAGCAGTGTCTTGCGGGGAAGCTCTGGGGCGATTGCATTGAAAGGTCAGCAGGTGCTTGGGCGTCAGATAAGAACCCTGGTCAAAGTGAATTGCATTGGTGCTGGCTGGACAGCGCAGGCGCTCACCTGAAGTACTCTGACAGCTATGGCAGGTTCATATGCTTTAGGCTGGGTCAGAGGAGGCATGCTATCAAAAATGCCTTGCGGAAAGCTCCACATTGAATGATCAGCAGATGCTTGGCTGTTGGATAAGAAGATGAACTGTATTGACGTTGGACAATGTGGCGTACTTGGCCTGGGGTCAGGTGTCAAGAATGCGCAGGTCGAAACGTAAAGTTGGCCAGATGCTTCGGATGCAAACGTCCGAGGTAGTCAGCGTACAATTTGAACTGGGTCAACGCAAACCAAACCTGAAGAAGCAGGTCGGCTTTCATTTTCATCAAGATCATGATGTCAGACCAAAACGAATTTACACGCAAACACTGTCCAAACAGTTTTGACAACGGTGCGGCGCAAGTGTGGCCCAGCGACTAAAGCCCAAGGTGGAAGCCAAAAAACAAGTAGAATTTGCAGTACGAGTAAGCATGGAAAGTCTTAATTAAGCGCAAGAAGTACAAGTGTCAGACCGTATACGTTTTCTGATGTAGTGTGAGATAGAATTTTGGGCGCAGGGGTTGCATACTAGATTTTTGTTTTCTTGGATGCGACGGCGGAGCTTTGGCGCACTGCCTTCCGCTTCTTCCCCACCAAGGCTTCGTCGGTCTCCTCTTTGACCTCAACCTTTGTAGAGGGGCCGTACCTTCTGTAGGCCCGCAGGAACAGCTCATCTCCAGACCGCAGCCCCAAATGCATCAAATCACGATTCTGGAGAGGAGCTATTGAGGTGTAATCAGTTGGAGGTAAAGGCCAGCTGGAGAAAACGACTTCTTACGAGATGGAGTGAATGGTGAAACCAAAACCGTAATTTGGGGAAAGTCCCATGCAAGAAATTCGTTATCGTCATCCTCTGATGCCAACTTCTTGTCAACTGCGGCTTGGAGCTCCGGCCAACGAGACGATACCCATTGCAACTGGCGGTGGAAGAGAACTTTAGAGGGGATGAAAAAATCGTCCTGTTCGCTGCCCAGCTGTTCCTGCAAACCTTCTGCGTCTGGTTCACCATCTTCGTCAACGCCCTCAGCGTCTTCATCATCTTCACCACCTTCTACCCGCTCGAAGGCCGTTTCATAATACCCTCGAAGTGCCACAATGAGCTGTGCAAGCATAGGGATGAATAGCTCACCCCACCCATCCACTGCCTTACCACCCCTCTCTTGAATTGTCACCCGGCCCAAAACAGCCTTTAGCAAGGCAATGGCTCTACCACGACTGTAAATGTTTTCCATGCGGGAGGCGTAAGTGGCAGCCGAGATGTCGTACAGTGAGAGCGCGTCGCCAGTCGAGATACTGTCTTCCTGGAGGCGCCAGGCGACCAGTTCTTCATTCGTCGGCTGATAGCTTGAGAAGGAGATCACGTTGTGCAATTCCACCAGACAAACGGTTGCCATGATTTGTTCAAGGCCATCCTGTGTTGAAACGTCGGGGAGGTAGCCTGGCGCTGGTATAGCTGTAAGATAAAGGTGCAAGCATATGCCTGATAAACACTTACTAAGATCGGGGGCGCCAAGGGCCAATGCCTTGTAGAAGTAGCAGACAATCACGTTAACTCTTGACTGGATCGTTGGATGGTCGATATTTGTGAGTAATTCCCCTTTGAAGAAGCAGTGAATCGCCCCATAAAGGGTTTCAGACATTGTCGAGGTTGCCAAGAAATGACCACCGCGGCAGATGGCATCTTCGGTGGTGAACACGGCGTGAATCGTGCCAGGCCGCATGACGCTGAAGGGGTAAGTTTTTAAGACGTACAAGCGTCAGGTTGTAGATGGCTTACAGTCTAGTCCCTTCAGTGAGAAGGACAGCTTCAATGTCCCACTCGGATGGGTCCAGGGAAGTTACATCCAGGTTTTCTTTCGTCCAGAGCTTTGTTGACGTTCGCTTTTTCCCAGCCTTTGGCTGCACGATCACCCAAACCTTTCGCCCCTTCACCAAGTCAATAAAGGTCCCATCACCCCGACTGTCCATGTGAAAGTAATGGTGGGCTCCTTCAGTAGCAGCTAAGCACCACCGGACGTCCTCCGTGGGCATTTTTCGGATGCAGTGCTTGTCTTGCAAAGCAATGCGATGAATAGCGTGAACGTCAGTCGCATATGGGGACTCTTCTACGAGAGCATGTGGGTTAGGAAGGTATAACGCATTCAGGCTCTTCTTCTTGTGCCGGGGCGCAATCGACGTCTGGTACACGTCCCTGAGAGTTCCAGTGAATACCCGACGCTGAAACCGGCCATCAAGAACCGGAATTGTTTGATCTGCAATAGACGTTCACCATCGTGTTGGGGTGTGAAAAAGAGCTGGAATTACCTTGGATGTCCATCTGATGGTCGACGTCGGCCAACTTGCCAAGGCCTTGGAGATTAAATTGCAATCGTTCGGTCGTGCAGTTGGTGATTACAATTGAACGCCGGCGGAGGGTGTTCTGGAATTCTTGAACAGGCATTTGGAGTGCAGTCGATGAATCCATGCAACGTAGCAAGGAGGACTCGGGCTTTTCGACGAATTGTGGGGTAATGGCGTTGAAGATGGCGGTCCATGCCACGTAATCACCCCTATCCTGGTTGAGGGAACAGTTCAGCGGGGAGGAATAAACAGTTGTGGACGTTACTCACGTGAATGAACGGAGTGTATTCATGACGCTGTTTCTTCCCGTCAAAAAAGGTGAACGTTGTGGAATGCTGGGTGGAGTACACCTGCATGGGTTGTAGAGAGTCTAGTCTATACGTTGGCAAGCGCGATGAACTCACCGACAGCGCGTTGTCGATTTTCAAAGCAGGCTTGATCTTTTGCACAGGTGCCAACCGCTCCTGAATCGGTGTCCAAGGTCTCTGAGGTATTTCAAGCATAAATCTTATAGAGTACGCACCTCATCTTCCTCCACTTTGGTGATAATCTCCTCCTCCAATCGTCGGCGCTCTTCTATGCTCTGAATGCAAATGTCGGCATACGCAAGTACAACGACGTCGTCGTCGTCATCATCATCGTCGTCACAGTGGACAGAAGCTTCCCGAGCCTTGCGGAGTAGCTTCTGGGCCTTGCGGGGCCGTTTCGGCTTCAGAGACGAGGGTTCTCCAACTGGCACGCCGTTGGGTGCTCCCTGGTCCCCTAGTCTCTTTGATCGGCGAGGGGCATCGCCGTTGTTGGCTTGCTCATTGTCAGGTTGGTCTTCGGCTGGCGTGCCGTTGGGTTTTCCCAGGCCCTCTAGTCTCCCTGATCGACGAGAGGCGCCGTTATTCTCAACTTGCTCACTGTTGGGTTGAGGAGTTTGGGTCCCTGCAGACGCCCCACCTTCCCCACCATCGTCGTCTATCACGTCCATTTCACCTCCAGCGCTTGGTCCACCGCCGAGCGTGCTGTCTACTGGAGTATCATTGTCCGATGCAGTTGGTCTGGGCACGTCGTTCAAAATTGTGATGAAATTTCTGCCAGCCACACACGGCCAGTCTGAAGGGACGGGTCCAGAGATCTGTGAGTCACAGAGCGATTCGAGAGGGCTGTATGGAACCTGGGCATCTACCAAGAAACTAAGCGTAAGTAGCGATTGAACACCTTTCCACTGGGCGTACTGACCTCGTGCGAAAAAGTGACGATCCTCCATAGACAACTTGGCCTCCCAATTCTCTTCGACCCACCCATCGTGGAGTTTCAAAAAGGCCGCGACTGCTGAATGCTTCCCACTGGATATCCCAAACACGGCGGTCCACACAGTCCGCTCTATCTCAAGGATCCCACACGGTTTTTGATTACCCAGGCGTCTCATGTTCTACATCCAACGCTCCTTTAGACAGAATTATGAGAGGTAAATCGCCACTTACGATCAGAGTCTCTTCGGGGCAGACGGGTGCCCCCCTGGCGAGGTCAAGCGGCACAAGGGAAATAAGAGGCGATATCGCAACGGCTTGGAGTACCAGCTGTCGTAGTCGAGACGGGTCCACTTCTTCAAATAGCTTCCTCAGGCTTTCACCGTTCGATGAGTCTGAACCAATTTCATCAGGCACCGCAACATTTCCCTAGGAGGTTTTAACAACGCTGGGGCCACAAACGAAGTCAGCCATTACGCACCTCTAGCATAATGCTGAGGGCAAAGCCAAGAAAAAGCAGGTTTTTAACAACCGTCAAAGCCTTTTTCTTTGCTCCTAGCCCAACGTATTCTTCAGCCAAACGGACCTGGAGCGTGGTGGGCTCGGAGCTCATGGTGTGGTCCATCTGCACGTTTGCTCTAATATCTTGCAATGAGCCACCTAGCGAGCGAAAGTCTTGCAGAGCTTGAGGCAGGTCACGCAGCCTTTCCAAGAACTACACCCTGCTTTAGCAAGTTATAAAGACGGGTGTTGACGCAGACTTACGTGGTTCTTCCCGACCCAACCTGGCCGACGTACGTGCAGCAACACGCCTTGCTGCATTTCCGGACTTCCCCTTAACCAGACTATAACGTCTAGCAGGCGCAAAGCCACCGTGAACTGACTCAACCCGGCTGCAACTTTTTGCCGGATCTTCTTGCTATTCCCTTGTCGCTCAAGCTTCGAAGAGGCCAAGGGGACGGATCCGTCAGCGGCGTCAAGCAGAGTCGTTGCCGCTGTGTCAGACCCGCCCCAGAGCTTGAGATGCAGGCTCTCGGAGTATGCGTGAACTTCACGAAAGAATGGCTGAAAAAGCAAGGTTTGTCTGCGTCGGCAGAAATGAAAGCTTTGAGCCCACCTGAAATTCCGAAGAAGCGCCGGTATCCGGCTCCAATAGTGAAACAAAGCCCTCATTGGAAATCAGAGCTCGAGTTAAATACGGCACGAGGGCACAGTACGTTGAGTTTGCACAAAGCATCTGAGGCACCCGCTGGAAAGAAGCTGTCCACCATTTCGCTGGCACGCTCACGCCAAGTTCAGCGCGTGCACGTGAAAGCACAAACCACTTTGCGCTTTCACATGCCATATTCCTTTTTTGGAAACAGTCGGCTCACTGATGGCGGCCGTTGTCGGCAGGCCTCTCATCATTGATCACTTTCTGCTGGACCAGCGGTTTGGACTAATACGTCTACGGATATATAGCAAAACGGAAACAGTGCCTCTAATATTGCCAATGAAGCCTACGGTGTGCGCCAGCGGGTTTATATAGTAACTTTTGCAGCCCATTCTTCCAATAATCTGCCTCTGCATCACGCCTTCTAACTGCAGCACCTCCTTCCACGCCAGGGCCAAACCGTTCCACCTGAGTTTGGAACCCGTTGTCGACCCATCGAAACAGTGAACCTGGGGCATATTGAGTAAAGGAGTACCTCTCCTCATCCTGCTGAATAGAAACATTTCCATGGGTGATAACAGCTGAAGGAATGAGGATGGTCGATCCTGGAGGGAACCTTACAATTAGCTTCAGCTCCCAGAGAACAATGTGGCCCCCTTTATCTGGATTGAAGGAACCGAATGACGTAATTGCACAAAATCCGAAGGGAAGGTTGCTGTGGTCTTTGTGGCCTCCACAGACGGTTCGAGGCCCGAAGTTTACTGTTAAAGTCGGAAATACGCTTGAATGAAACGGTCGACGGAGCTCTGGGCAGTGACTTTCAAGTTTAGAGACGTAGTTGCTATACTCTGAGTAGAGCTCAGGCGCCCAGGTGGAAAGACTCGCTGGTTTCAAAGCGGTGAGCGCCAGATTGTGAACGCGTAATTGGATGCTCACCAGATTGGAACCAGGCCAGCTTATCAAAATCGTCGTCTCCCAAGATTTCAGCCAAAACGTCATTCACCGTTTGGCTTTGGTAGCAATGGTTTGACGGTTGCGTTCTTCCCCCACCATGCGCGTAACCGCAATGCTTCGCGATGAACTCGCCCCGCCCACCAGCCTCCTTATGGACGCAGGGCTCGAGACGCTCTTGGGCTTTTTTCAGCTTCTTCGTAATGCGCTTCACAGCTTCTTGCCACTTTGCTGGGTCGGGAGGGGTTCCAGCGAGGATCCCAACTAATCGGGAGCGTCCTTTCTTCTCAACCAAGGGCCTGGATGTTCTGGAGAACAACCTTGATATGAAACACTGGTTTGTCATGATTCGTTTGTGACTCACATTCCATCCCAATTCACCAATTTGAACTTCAACTTCTGCATCAAATAATGAATATCGGGAATGGGGATAACCTTGGACTTTGTGCCAACATAACCAGACCGGGAAACGTTGGCGTCGTCCATATCAAAATCAACATAAATTGGCCCCTTCTCTTTCTCTCTTGAAGAGAGTGAGCGCAGATTGTACCAACCTTTACTATTAGGAAGAGATGCGGTGCACCGCCCTAGTTGAGATGCTGAACGCCCAACGACGGTCCTTTTCCTGCCCTATCATTTTGGAGGACCCAGTTTGGAGTCAATCAATGCTATCACTCCAGAAATGCAACATACTACCTTTGGAGACATCACGCCATGCTTTGGTTTGGCAAGTGGACCCCGGGCCAGCACTGTTAATTCGGAAGATACGTCAGCTTGCAAGTTCAAGCAGAAGTGTCTGTGGTAGCGTACCCATTAATTCAATTGCAAAGTTTAAGTTCCAAACCATAGAACACGGCCCTTGACCAAGCAATCGCAAGGGAGGGAAGCCAGCGCAGTTGGTGGATGGGTAAGAACACCCACTGGGACGCGAACCAGCCCAATTCCAACCCGATCCCACGAGCGACCGCTTCCCAAAAGGGTTAGCGGAGGACGCCCTTCCCTTAACAAGAAACCCCGCTTCGGAACCAGGCTTCATTATTAACAAGAATTGTTCCCTTGCAGGCACTGCAGCTCCCTCTCCTTTCACTTTCCACCCCCTTTCCACCCCCTTTCCAC
>SDEE01000577.1:0-32385 GCA_004126415.1 Candolleomyces aberdarensis | reverse complement strand
TCTATCACATGTGTTCTATTTTCTCTATCTTTTGCTTGGACTCTTTCTATTTGAAAAATGTGTATCTATCACATGTGTTTTTTCTGTCTATTTTTACATGGCTCGAAGTAGTATATATACACGGTAGCTACTGCTCGAGTGCGTCATCATCGTATCATTGTTGTTTTATCTTTACTTGCATTTATCAGCGATCAGTTTTTTTTCTGCTCATACTTCACTCGGCATGAACTATCTCGCATTGCGAAACTTAAAAACTCAACCAGTCATAAGGCTTGACTATTTGAGACTTGGAACTTTAACTAGGCGTACATCAGGGTACCTTAGTATTTTGTGGAAGTTGAACAAGAGAGAACTTGGATACCACATATTCTTAATTCACTCTATAACCCCCACTTACTTGCACTTGACTTCATGTGGCCTGACTCTCACAATGCTTCACTTCACACTGCCTGGGGTGTGTTATGTTTCAAGCTTGGCAGCACCAATCTCATCATCGTCAACAGCAGCTTGGAGTGACAGTAGTCTTTCTGCATCGATTTGCAACAGATCCACGGCTTTGAGTTGTCCAATTAACCTTGAAAGTGAAGAAATGACACCATCAACTTTTGACGATGTAAGTGACAATGTTTGAGAGGGGCAAGAATCTGTGATCAAATCTAGGGCAGGAAGCTTGGACTGTGCCTTGTTAACTTTCTCGAAGGTATCTTCAGGGGAGATAACAAGAGATGAACACAGAATTGGCTCACAGATCTCTGAGAAATTGAGCTGGACTGCCAGTATGTGTTTACACAACATAGCCTTTGGAAAATCTGGGCACGAGCAGTCATATGCATTGAGATTGACAGCGTATTCACAGTTGGCGAGTGATTGCAATCAGACAAAGAAGATGTTGTCATCATGATGACATTGTTCAATATTCTCCAAAGGAATCTTCACAGCAAGTTTCTCAATCTGTTGACACTTTTAAGCCTTGAGGTCGGCTCCTTCAAAACCGAATGCCTGGAAATGATGCTTGTGAATGAAATATGGGATTGCCTGCTGGACCAGAATGAAAATCAAGTGATCAAGCTGTCGTTTTCGTTTACCCTGCATAAATTTCAACTTGAGTAAGTGGTGCCAGGCCTCAACAAGCATGTTGGTGTTGCAAAGCTGAAAAATTGTCTGATCCTTTTGGTAGACTGCTGATCAGAGTGGGATAATAGGCAACCAGTTGACCGTCGGATATTCAGTTACACTGTTGGGAGCTATGTCCTTAATCGTCCACACAGCCCAGAATTCATCCTCCAAAGTAATCCAAACCCATCTCTTGAGGAGGTCCCAGAGATCCGGAAATGTGAAAACATTGAAGTGCCATTGCCAAGCATGCAGAACGTGCCACCAGCAGAGATTCACAGCCAACTCAGGATATACAGTTGCCATAGCATTCAGTTGCATCTGATCTTTATCAGACATGAAGTACTCAGGTGCTACTGAGGGTGAGGCAGAGTGCGCGATCTTAATAAAATACTGGACTGTATCTTCAGTAGCATTTGACAAAATCAACCAAGCAACCGGCATCCCTGTTAACATGAATCAGTATAGCTAAGATGGTGTCAAGATAAAATACATACCGTGACCCCATCAATCACATACAAGAAGCATGAATAAACTCATATTTTTGTAATAAGTTGTGTTGTGCATTGCGTCAAGCATGGCAAATTGAGACCCATGTTTGTTCCAACACTCTTTCTGATACTTTGTTTGAATAAACAAGAAAAACATCTTGTTATCAAGAGTTGACCCAGCAGGATGAGAGTCTGAGCTTGCTTTCAGGAGAACATTGTGTCCCTCTTTCTTGAGGTTCTCAACCCATTGCAGAACAGATGGACCATCCTTTTTAGCCAAACAGATGGTCTTTTCTTCAATTGCCTTCTCAACCCTCCGATTATCTGCATGGGTTACAAATTCTGAGCATTTGGCTTGGCTGGAATGAAGGGATTTGAGATTACTCTCGCTATAGGCATGTCCTCTGTTGTGATCAAGCTAAGTTGATTCAGTAATAGAACAGTAAATAAAACCAAGATTGTGCACCACTTTCTAAGGATCAATTCCCATGTGTAGCATGCCCTCAATTTCTTTATGTGTCTTTTGAAGATAGGTACAAATTGTGCATTGGCATCACTGAGATTATGGTTGTGATCACCAGTGTAGGTGCCACGCACATCTGCAACATCTGCAAAGGTTGTCAAGGTAAGGCAGCATTTGCAACCACATTTTCTTGATGGCTTCTTTCTTGTCCAATTCTTCTTCTTCTTGTATCCAGTCTTCCTACCACTGTTCCCTTGTGAGCATACAAAAATGTGCTTTTTCTCCCATTGGCCAATGCTCCCATGCTTTGGCTTCTGCTTCTCCTTGGATGAGAAGCTAAACATTTTGCTTTCAGTTTCTTGCTTCATCCAAGCATGAGCCTCATCCATGCTCTTCCACTTCAAATTAGTGGTATTCCTTCTTTTCTCCATCTCTGACCAATTTTTGTTCTCACTCTCAGACTTGAGTTCAGATGTGCTGTCCACCAGGTCGGCTTGCGGCATCAGATCAACCAAAACAAAGACGCCAACTGCAGATGACGGCATCTGGGTTGATAGACTTGCTGTGGGAGTAGAGAGAGGCATTGCAAGTATGGGATGGATGGAGGGAGAGCAGAAAATGTGGTGGTGGTGGTAGCAAGAGAAATATATTCTAAAAATCAACCATGGCCACAAGTTCAACCAACAGGCCATTGTTAACCGCAAAGGTAATAAATGCGCTCATGGCAAGCTGCACCAGTGTGGCACGTGATTGTGCAGGTGCATCACCTTTCTTTTTGGGTGCCTGCCATTTTGGGAAGTGGGGCTCAAATTCAAAAGCTCTGGCCAATGCAGCCTGGGGTTTGTATGGGCAATGTTTTGCTTGAGTGCCCCAGAGCACTGTAGCCACATGAAAAACTGTTCTCCATTATTATCACAGATGATGGAAAACTTGTTAAGTGCCCCCATAATGCCAGTGGCTGTTCCTGGAGATGCTGTTTCAGCCATTCCAGGAAGGAGCACTGCTCTGGAGAAAGCTCCAAAGGGAGCCATGAGGGACATGTCATAAATTCTGGAGCCATCATCAAAAAGCTCCTCCAGGGCCTGAGGATTACTCAGTAAATAGAGCAGGTGGAATGGAGATGACCAATCTTCTGTTGAATGGAGCGTCTAGTGAAGAGATTGAGAACAGCAAGATAACTAACACACTCACAAACACCCAACACCAACTCAACATTGAGCTGGGCAAGATATGTAGTGTACATCAATCTTTGTAGTTGCGCTGTACCAAAATCAAGGATGCGAGTATGGGGAGTAGTGTAGAGTAGTAAGAATAAACAATATTCTCCCTCTTGTTCACACTTAATCCAATCAACTGAGGGGTACTCAATAGTTGCGTTGTCAACTGTAAGGTTGTACCTTTGAAAACCTTGTCTTTTCCTTTAACTTAGATCATGCCACACAAGATAAAAGTCACAAATCCAGTCAATTGCAAATGCAAAGTAAACACAAAACAAATAAAACAGCAATAATCCTCCAAGGAAAACTATGCTACAAGATTCTGCTGTAGAGATACTATCCAAAGCTGCATAATCACCGGAACTTGGTAAACAGGTGTAGACAAGTTTTATAAATAAAGAGAGTCCATACCCCAGCTGGAGAGAGAGATAGAGATAAAAAGAGATAGAAAAAGAGGGTATTGGATATGCCAAGGTGCTGCCGTGCCACTTCCACGCTCATGCCATGACTATTAATAGACAGCTTTTGCCTTTTCTAGGTTGCCAAGTGGAATGCCAAAGTTGATCAAGAGTGGTCAGTGTATGGTTATACCAACTGCCATCTTGGTGTGCTCTTGCTCATGCTATATGAGGAGGAGTCAGACCTCTGTCAATTGAGTAGTGTATTCTTGGCAAATCCCTGGTAACCACTTTTTGGGTTATCTCTTTCTGTGAGTGGCCTTCCTTTCAGAGTATTTTGAGCTTCTTTCTTGCGCCACGCCAGCCATCATGCCATTTGATGCGCTGGAACCTTGCCACATCTCTTCTTTGATGCTTAGAGACTCATCCCCACCGCTCTAACATTGAACATACTCAATAAATGTGAGGCTGTACAAGAGGTAAGGTACTATAAGTGCCTAGGAAATCTTTCTCTAATGCTTAGTGGTAGAACCAGGTTATTCCACTGCAAGGTAGGCTGTTTGATCTGAAGCAGCGCCATCTGGCTAACATACTAAACCCTAATCTTAGGTATATGGCAGGTGCACCTCTAAGTTGGCAGTGCTCAAGTAGACTCTAACTCTTGTGAACCCAGGAGTAGTACACTTTTTAATTATCCTTTGCATTGCACAAGCTGCGTTAAAATTGGTAGGGTTTTTTAGTATAGAAATTGGTATAGACACAACTGCATTGAATTGTGAATGATTTATTCAATAAATTGGTGTTTATTCACAAAAAAGCAAACACAGTTGTATCACTGGGTTTTCCAGTGCATGGGGGCATGGGCAGCCTTGCAGAGAACTTGAATGCCAGTGAAGAAGGTGGTGCTGCTAAAGATTCTTGTGATTGCTGAGAGCACAGATAAAACTGGGGAAAAAGCTCAAAGGAAACACAACACCAGAAGAAGAGGCTGTGGTATCTATTTAAAATCTAGTGCCCTGATTGAGTCTACAAAGAATGAACAAACCCTAGAGAAGTCATTGAGCCAGCACGGAGATATTTTTGGAATGCCCTGACCAGATTCTTGTGGTGTGGGCATGAAAATTGCATCAAGATCATTGTGGTACTCTTCTTCCAGCCTTCTATAAAAATAGAGGGCTATTTCTTGACAATGTATTGTTGAGCTGCTTTGGCCAGTCTCTGCAACTTATCGGAGATACTGCTGGAGGGATTTTGGATGCACCCCATGGTCACACATCACACCCCAACTCTCTTCACTGTCAATGGCCCCAATGCTCTGTGAGCATCCATTAAGTGTTCGTGGTACTATCTGTACATGTACATAGCTTTACTACTGAATTCCATAAAACTGAAATCTCAATCTTTTCCTTGGGATCTCAAAGGCCTCAAACTTATTTACATCATTCAGAGAATCATCCAATTGCAGCAGCTTGATTGCCTGTGAAAGCAAAGTGCAAGAGGAATTGGATAAGGTTGAGGATGTGAGAGATTGCATGGGGCCTGTCGCACAGTTGGAGTTGAACTCAAATGATCCATCCTTGCCTGTGATGGTGTCATTGTGCAGTGCTAGCTGGCGGGAGATACTTGGACTTAGGAAATCCTTGAGATCATCCTGCGTCAGCTCAGCATGGAATCCTGTCTGGGTTGCTTGCAACCAAGCATCTTTGGCACACTGGAGAGCCATCATTGCTGTAACCTTGCTGTTAGAATGGCTGGTTTGGACATCTCCTTTAGGTTTGACTGGCAGGTCAAGAGCAGCCAAAATTGTGCTGCCATCCAACACAAAATCATTGTTCAAGTTGTCAAAATCAGCATAGAAGGGTTTGATTAGAGGCAAAGCAGCCGGCACTCCACCATCAAAGTCCAGAACAGGCTGAGTGCCACTACATAGCTGCGATAATGGCAGCGGTCCAAATAAAGATGAGGGCAGAGAATTGAGTGGTGAAAGTGTGTCAATAGCATGTTGGTCATCTAGAAAAGTCAAAGCATTAGTTACACAAAATCAAATATTAATTGCTATGCACCTGGCTCCGGAATACCACCTAGAAATACAGCATCCTTGCCCTTCACAAAGTCACTTTCATCCTCATCCACTTCTCTAACCTCTTTAAATGACATCTCAAACTCCATCACAGCCAACTACATGCAGAGTATCAAAATAACTCCAGAAAAGTTGTTGTCAAGAGCTGTCTGCTCTTGCACATCATTATCTGGGGTCCTGACAACAAAAGTAAAAACTCCTAATCTTTGCTGGTGCCCATCTTCTTCTTAAAAATGCGCAGCATATCATCCAGGATTTCAGTGTTGTAGTCAGCATGCACAGCCTTTGCCTCTCTCTTTGCAGTAAAAATGATTTGGGCGATGGGAAGACCTTTGTTGGCATCATCAATGACCATGAGAATAACAAGTAGTGCTCAAGCCAAAAAGAATCTGAAAGTGGGATCCATCAGAACCTGTTTTTAATGGCTGTATTTCCAAGCTAGCTGGCATTGAAACAGTGTCAACAAGATCAGCATAAAGTGCTGATTACTCTCAGAGATTTCAGGCACATAGTACATGCAGGATGCAGTAAGGATAGCATCAGGTGGCGAGAAATTTGCTGCACAGAACCATTTGTCCAAGTTGTCCTGTGCCTGAGTGCAAGGGAGAATTCCAAGCTCCTTGTTCAATGAACAATATAAAATGCTGGAATCATGATCTTGAAGCCAGAAGCAGCTATTTGTGTTGCCAGAAAGGTCTCCCCATTGCTCAATGGCATACAACCTTGCCTTCTCCTTCATGACACTGAGAGCTGTTTTTCCATGTAGCAGGGCCAATGTATAGTTCTGGAGATCCGAATGAATAGGGATTTGAGCATCACAGAACATCTCAATTTGCTCCAAGCAGGAACCCAAGTGAACAAGATCATCAAACAGCTTGTCAATAGTGAGAAGCACTGTTTTCACTTGCTTTAAGCTATACAGTAAAATTTAAAGCATATTCAAGATACACATACCTTCTTTCTTTTCAGTTTTAAGGTGTGTTGTTTTGAGTTGTGCCCAGAATCCACATCCACTGCCTGGAGGTCCTGTCTTGAGTGTCCTACCCCTCCAGAATCATCATTAGAGGTTTCAGCGGCCCCATAAGTGACCACCCCGCCTCCTCCTATCCCAGGGTTGTGTGTGTCCATATGCTAGTCCTGGTTAGCTTGGGTGTTTATATTCTCATTTGTGCGCTCTGTATTCATTGTAATATGGGTGGGGGGTAAGGGTGGTGAGGTGTCCATCAAGAATCCTTCATGCCTCATTCCACTTTGCTTAGTTTAGTTTCAGCAAAACTAGAGGCCAGTGGTCAGCCACTACTCAGTGGGAGTACAGGTCTCCCATATCTAAATACAGGCATCATGTTCATTAAATCCAGATAGTGAGGTCACATTTTCATTTATTCTGGGAGGTAATAGTGGTACAATGTAGGGTTAGGTAGTATAATCTTGTCCTCTCGCTTTGGGAGGTGGTGGTGGGTATGAGATCTGATTTATGCTCCTTGGCCCCTTCCTCCTTGGCCCCTACCACATCCACCTCCTCTTGCTGTTCCATGCAAGTCAGGCGCACGCTTAGAGGCCAAATTTAGATCACCATTTCCTTTCTGGTGATGCCACGTGAGATGCCAACAGGTGATCAAGGGTGGACAGGCATCCTGTCTCCACATCCCCTTCCCTCGTAGTCAACCTCAAGCTGCTTGGATATGCTCTGTGTCCTTATTGTGAGTCCCTGGTTCTGTTCTCCTGATGCCAACAGTTGGTCTGGTCATTTCCCTTGACTCAGGACTCAAGCTGTGTTAGTTCCTCACGCTACATTGGAATTCAACACTCTAGCCGTGCCATCAACCCTAGACTTCATCGTTTCAAAAGTTCCCCTCAAGCCGCTCTAGCACTTGTACTTGATGAATATGCAGCCGCCTGATCTCCAAACCCTCTGGTAGTGCCACCTGAAAGTCCTGACAGTTGTGTGTTAAGGGTATATGACTTTCCAAAGCTGCTTCAGTTGAGCCGCCTGTCTTTTAGCACAGCGTCAACTAATGTAGCCTGTCCAGTCAGGGTATAATACAACTGGGCTGGTTTCATGTTGACAGCCTTGAGTAGCTTCAACTCTCATGTCCCTAGAGTAGTAGTGCTGACTCTTTTCTTTCTCACTCCTGCAAACTTTATCAATAGCGTAGTTATTATTGAACTAAGAGACTCAGACCGCGTCACTATTGTAGTTTATTGTTGCAAAAATTGAACTTATATTTGCTAAAACGGATGTGGTCGTATCAGCAGGATCCATCTGGGGATGTTGGTGAAGGGGCAAAAGGGTACGGTGTGGTGATGAAAGTGGCATATGGTGCAAGTGACTGCTRGGGCTTGGTRCTTGTTGATGATTTGGCTGATGTGTTCCACCTCAATGGTTATCCTTTGGAAGGCATTGAAGAGGTGTTGTTTGCCTTTGGTGCTCCTGGTGGGTGGGTCCCAGAAGACCACCCACATCACAAAAAAAYGGATCTCTGATCAGGTTATATAATCACTGATCAGCTCATYGACAGGTCTGGAAGCGCATATAAGCGATGATTCTTCTGGCAGAGGCAACAGTCAGACCAAAAYATCAGAGTGCCGTTACATCCACACACTTGTTTTTTCCAAATAGTATTACTCTGTTCTTACCGATTGACTCACTTTTGTTGATTAATCAAGTATCCTTAGGTGACAAGTTCCCTGTGAAGACTCAGGATCCTGTGCTTGGTACAGGGCAGGGAGAAATACATTGATTGGAGGCAAAGCCAGCCATCATCTGGAATTGATGGTCTCAATTTTGAGTCCTCGCTTCCTCAACGCCTCCTGCGGCAGTCCGCAGCAGATCCAGGGGTCCGCACAGGCAATGAACTACACACAACTGTGACAAGTTCTCATCACCTCACAGCAAGAGTAGCTGTTTTTCTCACAAGGATTTTTGATGACGATTGCCGATTGCGAGACACTGCCCTCAGTTCAACCAAGTCCCTGCCTCCAGCAAATCGCGGTGTCCACGCTACAAACCCTATTCGGCCAGATCAAAAGCAACTGATATTGCAAGACGCATACGCTACCAGCTGAAACTGTGTTTTCTGGGCATTTATTCCACCTGAAGAAGGGGGAGGTATAGAATTCGGATTTTGGTCGCGCTTTAGAGGGAGTGTGACAAGCAAGTTGGAACTATCAGTAGGTGGTTCTGAGCTCCCGCTGTCAGTTTGATGCGACATATTTTGTTTAGCAGGTGTGAGTTCCGATTGACCGGTGTTATAAAGATGTGGGTAATAATTTGTAGCTTTTACCTGAGAACCATGCAACGAGCACCCAACCAACATGAGAACAGTCTGACTTGGTTTTGCAACGAGATGTTCACAGCGGTACCCAGGGGCTGTGCTTTTCCACCCGGTATCTTCAGGAGCCAAATCCATGGCCGGGCGGGCGGCTGCAAGGAATACCATTGTTTTTTGCCTTCACCACCAGATATTTAAGAATTTCACGAACATTCAGGGTGATGGCATCTCATGCTGGTATCTGGCCATGAGTTTACCTTTCATTTGTGCCGGTGTCCAGGTCTGCCCAAGATGGCTATTTGTGGGTAGCGGCATCTCTATCAGGCCTATCAGAGTGGCAAAGCTGTTACATCTGGTGCTTCTGGCAGATCTACCGGATGCTTTTGCAAGTAGTCATACAACCCAAAATTCAATGTTTCAAGGTGTGGCATTGATGAGGAACCATGGCAGGTCGGTTTTTATGTTTCCGACTTCCTTTGTCTGCCCTTTGTTACCCCGGACACATAGAAACCAACCTGCTACGATGACACTCAATGGATTACCTGGGAACATCGCTTTTTGGGTGGGGTGTCCTCACGCACTGATCTACCAAGGGCGTTAGAATCAAGGAACATGACAGATCAACAGCAAGCAGACGAAGTCCGAAGATACTCAATTCCCCTAGACCTTTTGGAGTTCGCAATGGGGAATGGTCGTGTTCTTCTCTTGTTTCCTGATTTCTATGCCAGGCATGTTTTCCCTCCCCAGTGTGGCAGCTTCAGATCCTCACTTGTTCAATGAACGCATTGGGACAAAGCTTTGTGCCCGCTTATTCTGGGCAGTTGCATTGGGCAGGTTGGTATMGGTTGATGTTGACCTTGCCAGGGGTTGGCACTGGACAATGGGTTTGGTAGGGCAATTTCAGTTTCCCAACAACAGCGGTAATAGCGGTCTGATATTCCTCAAAGCTGTCCCTGAGCTACGCAAAATATTATTTTTCATTTTTGAGATCAAGCTTAATTACAGACAATGGGCCGACCTAGAGAACAACACTGCCGGGACTATATCTCCCCAGATCTCCATACATGCGCTAAGATTCACAAGTATGAACCATCCCAGTGGAGTGGACTGAGAGGACTGTCCAAGCTGCGGCGATGTGATGTTGAAGGGTGTAATAACCGTCCCTGTTCGCATTCACGATGGTGGCCGACCGAGAGACCTGCGCCAAGTGTCGCAAAGCCTTCTGTGTCGAGTACGTAAATCTTCGGGGCGTACATACTCTTGCCTGCTGACCATCCTCAGCCATCGATACCCAGACACCTATGCTTGCACCCCTGTAGAGCTGGATGACGCCCCCAGTGCATTTACATCATCTGCTCGGGCACTCTTGAAGAAGAAGAACTTTGGCTCAAGACTTGTCATTGTCAAAAGTCAAAGCACCGTCGTTATCCATAAAGGGGCAGGCTCAGTTGGGAGTAGTCAGCTCCAGCCTTGGTCTGAGTAATGGTGTTTCAGGTAATATTCAACAGTTCTTTGCTATGCTGAACTTGATGCTCCCGGATGTTTACTCAATTTGAATAACACTACCAGAATCACGGGGTGGTTAATATGGACAACAGTGGACCGTGGAGTAGAGTAACAGTCACTCACATTCATCTCAAGTACATTATTGTCAGGCAAGGCCATGGTCAATGTTTGGCGTCTCAAATTTGTATGACAGTGAGCAGCTGCGGCCCTGCTGGTAGGGCTTAGGAAAAGGGGAAGGAAAGGTTGAGGAAAGAAAGCAAGAGTGTTGGAAATTGGAAAGTTCAACTTTGGCATCTTATATGTCCAATTGCGTAAAATTCAATCAAAAAGCTCAACTAGACTAAATGCCCATCAAGAAGTTCAACATGTTAAACCCTTAGAAAAGTCACCTGCGGTTGACTCGGCTTTTGCCATCGTTTTTCCCAACCAACCCTTTCCAGTCCATTCTGCCTCAAGCCTTTATTTCAACCCTCTTTTCCAATCTACGCTCCTTGCCTTCCACTAACCATAATACAGAGACCTCCAGATATCGCTGTGCCAGTACCAAAGTGTTGTGCGACGATGAGCGGAGACATCAGTGTAAGTCTCTAAAGCAACACCATTTTGTATTGTATTGACTGAGTGACAGACCTCGCATTTGTCACACCCCTCGTTCATGACCCCACCTATCACCTTGTGTTCCAGTCCTACACCATCTCTATCTTCTGGTTCCTCTCACTCTGCGTCTCCGCCTCCGGGTACACCTCCCCTTCGATGTCCTACCAAGTTTTACCTCCTCAAGACCCCTCCCTTATTATTTCGGAACAACCCTAGTGGCAGGACATAGGGCCCAACAAAGCAGTCAGTCGCATGCTCATCAAGTCCAAAGAATCTGTCATCCGCTTAACCGTGGCAGAGCAAGAGCGGGAAGAAGCGGCTATCACGTTCCGGTTCGGAGTTAAAACTATTCTCAACATGATCATTTACTATCAGAGGACGGGCCAGGACCCAGCGGCTGATAAATTGTTCAATTCTGTTTGCTCCAGTAAGCTGTCTCTTACAACCAGCAATTGCATTGGCTAAATCTCGTGTCCAGTGAAAGTGGTTTGATGCCCTGGCCCACTATATCTCTCAATGGAGAGTCAACTCTCGTTTCCATATCACAACTCATTCAGAAGCTGTTGTAATCTGTTTTATTTGGACTTTGTGCTATCGCTCTTGTTCCCCGGATGCTAGGCTGTTTTTATAATGAATATCCGTATGTCAATTAGATTCGGCAAGTTGTAATAATGAGCTCTCTGTTGTCATAAACAGATGATTGTGTTGTGATTACTGTACAAGAGCAGGGATATTTCCAAGATAGCAATGATTTGGTGAAGACAAAGAAAGCCTGAGAATATACAGGATGGATCCAAGAGGATGTCCAGAAGAAAAGAAGCCCAAAAACATAGCTAGAAGACAGCACCATACTCATTGACACTACGACATTGCAAACAAGGCATCGATAAAGAGCAAAAAATAGTACTGTTAGGGCAATGGACATTCCTCAGTTACCTGTCTGTGATATGTCTTGTAGGCGCCTTTGGCGCCTTGCCTCGTAGAGAGCAGCGAGGGCGGACATCTGGGGAATTTGTCCACTTCCAACGGATGTCTGACCAGGGAATATAAGGCTATCGCATCTATCATTAGTATGTGTGGTATTGGAAGTCAGAGTAACTACATACTTGTTCCACCAGTTCAGCAAGTTGTTGACTCCTTCCTCCTCCTCCTGATTCTCTAAAAATGAGAGGAGACTAGCAAAGAAACCCTCATTTTTCATGATTGGGTCCTGATTGGGTCCTTCAGTGTAAAAGCGGTGGAGTTGCTTAAACTGAATCGAATCTGTGACGGATGAGTGTGGATGTATACACAATAAAAGGCGGAAAACCAACGAACCAGAGTAGTGATATAAACCAGTGAAGCAGCTGTTACATGCTTCATTCCATGTATGGCTGCATTCCCAGATCTAGTTGCTTGTGCTTCACCTTCGGCAGAACTTGGGCTGGTGAATACATGCTTGAATCCTTGTATCACGAATTTTCCTTTCAAAAGGCCATCCCATGGGTTCTCTCGATTGAATTTGAGACCCTTCTTCTCGTTGGGATTACAGCTCTGGTCCCAAAGTCAATCCTCTAGGTTTGGCACCATGTTTATTAGCCTCTTGAACATGTTCTGGTCGTGTCACTCCCTGTGAACAGTGTTAGTCAAATACAGGACAAATTTAAGTTGAGGACATACCAAAGTGACAGGTCCTCTAGGCCTATCCCACGCAATATCAGCTCATTAACTTGAGACTGCCCTTCTTTGATGAGCATTAACAAATTGCAAAAGGGGTGGACTGTACGTCCAAAGTAGCGGCCAAACCCCACTAGCCTGTCTTGATTGGGACTTATAATAAGGTGTCAGGTGTCCATTCAAGAAAACAAAGGGGAAAAGCTTACAGCTTCTTTGGAGCATTGATGTCGCATTCATAGTCATCCTCGTCTATAATTTGCTGCTAAAATACCCACTTCGTATAGTGTCCATTATGCCTCGTGCGGTTTTGCAATCAGCGAGGTTGACACTTTGAATGGCTTTTGAAACCTGCATTCCAACCCGGTTTCACACTTTCTGCTGAATAGGCTGCAAGGAAGAGGTGCCGGCTGCAATGGCTGTTGTTCACACCGGGGAAACACCCAGATGACTCATTGTCATGGGCCTGAACCAACCGGCTGACCCTCCACTGGCTGTTATGCAGACAACAATTGATCTCCAGCCCTCGATCTCCCTCCTCCCCAATTCCTATAGTCCTCCGCCTAGGCAGCGATGCACATATGCTCCAACTATTTTTGTAAAGGACTCGGATCCTTCTCGATGCCAAGAAGGGACCCGTTTTGTTGCCTTCCAACTGATGTCCGTCAGGCAGTGTACGATGACTTTTGACCTGTCGAGAACAAGATTGAAGATGCAGAGTGGTCTTGTACCCTCACCAGAAATGGTGACAGACTCGACAAAGAGCTTGTCCTCCTCAATGATGGTAGAAGGGACCCGTTTCATTGCCTTCCAACTGATGTCTGGCAGGCAGTGTACGATGACTTTTGACCTGTCGAGAACGAGACTGAAGATGCAGAGTGGCCTTGTACCCTCACCAGATTCCGACAGCAGCCATGACAGTCTGCAACAACGTACACGCCAACCCCTGGACGTTCTTCGCCAAACCAGCAGAGGTACCGATTTCCTTTTCGAGGTGGATGGTGAGCGAAATGGTCTCAATTTTTGTTGCAATGCTAATCTTTATTCCCTTTGAACCAGGCACACCAAACCGTTACATCCTTATTCTTGAAAATACCCAGCATCTATTTGAAGGCCTCCTTATGAAGCAAACACCGTCCAAAGGTGCATCTTGAACATCAGCCTAGATCCTGGAATCCTTGATAACGGTGTGATGATCCAGAACAGGGAGTTGATCTCTGGGATTATTGAGAAGAAGACTGTTGGCGTCTTGCAGGCTGGTCTCATTCATGTTTCCTCCCGAGAGAATGGGCTCAAGGTGATCGACAATGCATACCATGACCGGTCGAGGTTGCAACGGCTCTGAACAGGGCTTGTGATACCTCTGGTCAACACATACAGAAGCACTTGAAGGGTGGTGGTTGCCGGATCTAAGGGTCTATTGCTCAGTATCTTGTAGATGTCCGTCTGAGTCGGTCAACAATCCTTTGGAGGAAATTCCGTTTGGTTACATCCAGTGTTGTTTCACTGAGACGTGGCGGTTTCTATGATAGAACTGTTTGCAACAACTTGTATACGGAGATGACAGAATGGACGGCACCTTCATCGAGAAGCAGTCCCTTGGAACATCCAGTCTTGACAAAAAGGAGTTCGGGCGCCGGTACCGGATTGACATTATAGACTGGCACCTTTATGCCTGGAGTATTGCAGGTCGGCACAGATGGTGGTTTGGTGGAGTTGCTAGCTAAGCTGGCTTAGAATCGTTGGCTCCTGCGAGACCTCATTTTTCCTCAGCAGGAGTACCATTGTCTTGTTCTACCTCTCCTCAATATTTATCAACAACGTGACCCAGATCCTCCATCTCAGTTGGCCCAACATAAGATTTGAAGCCTGCGTATCATTGAGAGCGTCCAGGAGGGGCGGGAGATTGGTGGCTGTGGCTCAGAGAGGTGGCCCGCTGAGTGTGGAACCAGGCTGGCGCAACGGTCGGGAGATCGGTGGATGTTGGTGACCTTTGAGATGACCATGCTAAGGATTGGCTTGCCGTTAGTCCATCCAACTCGCCGCCTGACAAGCCGGATACTGGCAGCCATTGGCAATCCTCATTACAATCCCTCAAGACCTATGGTGCAATCCCCTACCCATTTGTTGCTTGCCGTGCTCACCGTTTTCCAGGTGCACAACCAGCCTTTATCCAGTGGGTTCCAGCCCAGCAATGGCAATTAGCGCGTGCCCAGCAAGCCGCCCAGATGGCACAGCAATAGCAGCAGCAGGCACAGAATTACAATTCTTATCGCAAAAAAGTCAAGCCTCCTAGCGCCAAGTATCCTGCCTCCTCGTTGAGTGACAATCCCCTTGGTCTCGAGAACATGAATCCCACCAAGAGTCTCTACAACACCCTCCCCCCAAGGCCATCAGCAGTCTCAATAATGGTGCTGACAATGCCCATACTCCCTGGATATGTAAGCTGAAGCACCTTGAGAATCCCCCTTGACAAGAAGAGGCCCCTGAGAGCAAGAGCAAGAGCAACTCTGAGGAAGGCTCTCATGACGATGACAATAACCCCCCGCCAAACACACCTGTCCCCTCCGTGTGAGCATTTTACATCGCCAGGTCCTCTCCAACCAACCTTTTCCACCAAGATTGTCTGTATCCTCTAACACTATTTCTCTAGATCTGCCTCAATCAAGCCCAGGATGCAGAATCTGAACGTCAACGCGATGCCCTCTAGACAGCCTCTTGCCCGCCATGCTTCCATGCCCCATTCCAGCTATTCCTCTGCATCCATATTTAGCACCACCTCCTCCTGCAGCACCGCCAGCTCTGGAAGCATCACTGGCTAGAATCTCTCTGACAAGCCAGGCTCCCCCAGCCCTCTCATCGTCTCCAACACACCCAAGCTCAGCACGTTCACTCACCAGCTTACTGCCGCCTTCCTCCAGGACCCTTGGTCGGCACTCCAGTGTTCCCGTTGTCCTCAGCACCATCCCTGAATCCACTGTCTGCACCTTGTTTTACCCCACTCCCTCTTCCTCCTCTAATAATACGGCATTCACAAGCGCTTACGCAGCATCTCTCAAAATGACCCACTGCCAACACTCCCAAGATGAGTCATGCTCTTCGAGTACAAGCACTTTACCGCACATACCCCTCCACTACAAGCATTCCCACAATAACAAAACACATACCCCACAGTTACAGTCATGTCTTTGACCATCAACACCCCCACACCCAATCCACGACATCACACAATGTACCCACAACCCTCCAATGCTCCTGTGTATCAGGACTCCTCCACGCCCGTAAAGACTTTGAGATGACCATGCTGAGGATTTGCTTACCCGTTCAGAGAAGCTTGGGCTTCAGAATTGTGGGGAAAGGAGCCAAAAAATGTCCCCAACCTTTCTCATCTTTGTTCTACCGTTACTACTTGGGAGATTCTAATGACAAAGCAGGCTTGAATTCAAGCAATAAACTGGGTGCGCAAGCGAAATACCCTAGGGAGCTTCCCTAACAGCCGGATCTCTCCACATCCTGGACACGTTCACAACAACTTCCACTGAATGTTCGCTGTCCTCTCCTGCTCCTCTGTTGATGGTGGTGCCATACAAACTCGTACATGGCACAAATCCCTTTTGGAGCTTCATTCTAACCTAATCTCACACTAGCCCAATTTGCACCATACTCTTCCTCCCAGACCTTCCCAGGCTCTTGAAATAGCTTTTGGACAAAACACTCGAGGAGCTTTTCAAATTTCTTGCTCATTAATTCTTCCGGCAAGAAACACAGAACATCTCTGCTGAATCCAGAGCATACATTGATGATCACCATCGGCATACTGGCAACACCCCAGAGCCCATGTCAGACCAGGACGTCTTCCACTTCCCAAGTCGTTGTTGGCTCCATGATGGTGGCCGACCTGTCCAAGCTCTGTGGGTAGCACCTCGGCCTCTTGAGAACAACACTCCTCCCAATCCCCCTACTTCCTCTTATCAGTGTCCTAACTCATGCCCATTTCCATTGCCCATCTCTCTTGCCCTGCCCGTAAGGACAATTTCTTTCCGGCTGCTGTCTCACTGTCAAAATCCCTGGTTTCCCGAGCATGCTTGTCAACGTAGTCCCTGGCACCACACCCCCATTACCACCCACACCACCAGTAGATTCACTGTTAACCTCCAATTTCGAGTTCGTTGAACTCTCCTTCAACCCCCTTGTCAACAGGACAGGATCTTCAGGATGCTCCAAATCCACAAAACTCGCTCCAACAAGCTCCTTGAGCAACATGTGGCATGAAATCAGGACCCAGTTCAAGTAGGATCATATGTATGGATGGGATTTTTGCCTCTGTAGGTTCGCAGGAACTTGTTTGTATCCATCACAGTGCTGGCAGTAGCACAGATGATGAAGAGCTCCAAGGGAGGGTGAGGCTGGGGACAGGGACATTGGTTTCGGTCATAATCAGTAGCCGGCATACTCAACAACCTCTAGTCCTTGGACATCAACAATGGGAGGAGATTCTGCCCATTCTTCCCATCCCAGTCCGCCAACGTATGTTGCCCCACCTGCCTGATACTGTTTGAGGTGCTAGCGCCCGGATGCATAGAAAGTGGGTAATGATCCACCAAATAGCTCCCTTGCTTCATATTCTCGAGGATGGCCTTGGCTGCTCTGTCAAATCAATCTGGATCCCCACATGGAACCCCACATTCTACTCTCCCTCCGGTCCCTCTCCCCCTTCAGCTCCTCCTGCTGCTGCGCTCTTTCCCAACACACCCCTTGGAATCTCAACAGATTCCTAAAGGGCATCCCACCTTCCAATAGTTCACGATTGTTGCCTAACACCCTTATCTGCGACCAAACACTTCTTCAAAATACCAATCTGCAGCCCTYGTCTCTTTGTCCTCTCTCTCCCCACCCTGCTCCATCACTTCCTGTGGACTCTGCAAAAACCTGCAATTGCAATACCTTCCCAAAACCTCCCTATCCTCATACCCTGTCAACTTTCCAAAACTCGGAGAGCCATAGACAATATGGTCGCCTACCATGTCTCCGGATGTCAATAACGACAAAGGAGAACATAAGGTCAACTGGACCTAGGCTTACACCAGGCTACGGCTGACTGAACACTCTCGCCAGGATTAAGAGGATGTCAAAGCCAGTTACCGAATAGTACACAGGTTGTATAATCCCAGCGGGAGCTGTTGTAAGTGAAGGCATTGGGATAGGGAATCAGGTAGCAGGGACAATGCTGAGCTTATCAGGGATGGCAGATGGTGATGGCTTTGTCACAATGGAGAGACACTGCTGTTGCTGCTGCTTGTCAGACTGCAGTTGCGCCTGGTGCTGTGGCATGTATTGATTAAGCTGGAATGGCAAAAATAGCGGACTAGTGTTGTTAGGACTGGGGTGGGCCAGTGAAGGGACAMTAAGCTGGACAGCAGGAGAGTGAATATGCCGTAGGGGCATCCCGTCAAAGTCAGGCTCCTTGGGGTGGTGGTAGCTCATCGACTGCATGGTATACCGGCAAATTATGCCAACCTTCAACTCGATTTTCTTCCTGCAGCACCTTCAGCACTATAAACCTGTAAGCCATACAAAAGAATATGCACTCATGGTTCACCACCAGGAGAAGAGCTGTGATTAATCAGCCAATTCATATGATTCAACATCCCAGCAGGCAACACCTACGCTCCTCTACCCAACACCAACACAGGTTCCTCGATGGCTTACAGTGACAGACTACCTCCAGTCATCTGAGTGGTAGCGGTGGGTGCGACGAGCATCCAAAGGTCCCACAGCAGTCCAGATCCCCGATGGATGATCGTGGTAGGACAGAGGAAGGACTGGATGTGGATGGAAAGAGGTCGATGATGATTTGAATAGAATGAGTGAGGCAAGTGAGGTTGATCGGTGACAGGTTGGGACTCTGGGTGTCAACAGCTTGAAATACAGCATGTGGTGGTGTGGCTTTCAATGGGGGTTCAACAGTGTCTTGGGGCGTAATCTTGGATAGGTCTTTGCTGGTGGTGCATTTATCATGTGCTGCTAGCAGGCGATGGTCGCCCAGCTGTTGACAAACCCGATAATGGCCAATGGTGGGTGCATGTGGACAGCGATTGGAGCGAATTGTGAAGCAGAGACCGTAGACGAGTGACGTTGGATAACCTTCATGGTTGAATGAGGTCATTCCGCAAGGGGATGGGGCATTGTGAGTACCAATGGATGAGAGGCGGGACTCAAAGACAGAGCCCAGTGGCACATTTAGTGTGGAATGTCAAGGCAGCACGATGGTGAATGAAAGGCCACGCACCAAGACTGCCCATATTTCCTCTGCACCAACAGTCGCCCATGTCCAATGCCCAACTCTGAAGAATGTTGTCAAGAGAGGCTTTCTCGCCATTGGGCGGGACCTGTTCTGACCTTTTCCTGGAATAAGCTTTGCCTGAACAGCAGGAATCAGCAAAGGCTTGTTTTACTTTAGGAAAACAGGAAGACTTGAGCCGTTCTTCCACTCTCACCTCTTCACTGGCCTCTTTGCCCACCATCAGGCGAGCACATCTCAGTCGGCTAACATTGCTGTTCAAGCACCTGCCACCAGTGGTAAACAGATGGCCTCTCTTCTCCTTACGGGATGTTCACACTCACAGCTATGCTCGATTTGCACCGGCTCCGCTTTCGTTTGACAAATCAAGGCAACAAGATTTAGATTTGCAGTGGAGGATTCAACTGTTGTCAACTAGTCCGCCACCTCCACAGAAGAGGAGTGTGTATAGAAGGTTGTTTGAGAGGTGGAGGAGTGGGTCTGTGTCAAAGGACAAGGACAAGGAGAGGGTGAGCTGGGTTTGAATGAAGTGCCTCCACCTGTGCCTCTGATCCCGGCTCACACTGTTGCTGTGAACAAAGAGGGTTTGGAGACAAGGAAGGAGAAGCTGGGGAGCAGAATGAAGGTTCGGCTGCGAAGAGGCGCTCGTGGAAGAGATCCAGACTCAGGCTCGTAGTACGATGGTGTCCATACCATCTTTGGGTCAGGGAGGTTGGTCGGCGAGAACAGAGAACCAAGTGAACCGCAATTGGATTCATGGAGGAATGAAGAACTCACACATACAACTGTGGTGTTGAAGGGGCAATCTCGTAGAGATGAAGAGTGACACATGGACAATGGGAGGCGGTTGGAGAGAACAGCAGTGTCCAATTCAGCGAGGTAAACAGCTGCAAAGTCATGGGGAGCACTCAGCTTGACGACCCAGCTCAGCAACTCTCAATTCACCATTATAACATCGACCTTCAAAAACTTACCATAAGTCATGAATAACACTGGCACTTCGGTACGTCCCCTCCTTTCTTAGTGATACTAGCTCACATGTCCCCAGACGAACAACTCTGATGAGTATTTGTGCAACCCTGAGAACGTGCTGCCGCACATCCGCCAAAAGATTAAGAAAGTGAGCAAGATGTTTCTCTTATTCCTCACCTCAAGATCTGACCAAAACTTCAGTATAACCAATTTAAAGCCTCTCCACTGTGATTGTGCCAAAAGATCAACAAGGTGAGTAAGATAGCTTTTGGTATCCCCCTCTACTCACAGCACCATTAGTACCGTCACTTCTTCCCCGCAGTTCCACTCACCAGCACACCCACCAGGTCCACCACGACGACGAACTCGGGTGGAAACGATAACTGAGAGATGTTCAACAAGAGAGGGCTGACTTGTAGAGTATGTACATTGTCGATCAGCACCGGGCAAGCAAGATGTTTTAGTATAAAARTCTACCGAAAGCGCGTTCACTTGTGTTCCTACAATGCAGCCCACTCACACTCCCATTCGCTCTCTCACTGATATTACACAATTCAAGTTCCTCCACCCTTCCTTTCATACTCTCCTGCTGGATGCCAGTCTGGAAAAAGAGACATTCTTCATCTATGTGGCTCTACAATAGTCAGATTCAAAAATATCGTTTTTATCATTTTTCTACCATTGAATGGGAACATGGTTTGCGAGGATCCTCCATCAAGCAGGTCGGAAAGTTGACATACCTTCAATGCTACAAAAAACGGTCTCACAGAAGAGCCTTCACTATTCCGCCAATCCGAGTACCACTAGTGGGCGACTGAACAAGGACGTAAACCAGAGTTCACGCAACTGCGGCAATCGCTGGGGCACTCCGACTTGCCAGCTCTCCTATATATACCATCTAGTCACCTCTGATGCACCTGAAGTATAGCAGAGCAAAGGTTCTCTGTGAGCAATCTTACATTTTGTCCATGTCATGGACAGCAATAGCTTGGTCTATTCTGGGGCTTGGTCCTCTGCCAGGTCTCACACCAGCGCCAGCCTGATATACCTGGTGGCCGCAGACCTACACTGATAAGCTTCGGGATCGATGACACTAATGATCATCAATATCATCGCAGGCAAATCAGAAATGAAATGATAATCAATTACAATTTCTTGATCAATTTTGTGATGCACTCTGTTCCTATGTCTGGGTCTGGGCTAGTGTGGTGAATTTGAATGGAGCTGGTGAGCGCAGATATGGCTGCCTGGCAGGAATATGTGTTGGGTGGGTTGACTGAGGCGATGTGGTTGTGGTAGATGTTGATGAGCCCTCCAATGGTTGTGTTCTCAAGTAGGGCTGCCCTTATGGGTTTGGTGAGGATTGTGATGTGCCTCAGGGTGGGACAGATCTTGTACGCATCTGCTATGATTGAGAGGAAGGGCCAGGGATGATTGGAAGCAGTATTGCAACAAGAATGAAGGCAGAGGTGTTGTTGATCCTCTTGTTCACCAGGGCTTGGAGGCAGCCAGTGCTGTCATTGTCGGTGATGATGTACCTCATGACATGTAGCCCAATGGTTTTTTGAGATTATTGTTGCCTGCATTTAGGTTGCGGAGCCACTTGGTGATTGTGTTGGGAACATTGACAAAGTTGGTGTTGGAGTTGATAATGGATTGCTGCTGGAGTGCGGTGATGCCTCAACTCACCATGTGCCACACCATGATGGTGTTGGCAGGATTGTTGGGGGTAAGTGCCTGCACATTGGCATTGTCCTGGACTGCTTGGATAATGAACTCCTATACATGGACATTGGGGATGTTGGCTCAAGGGATGATGTTCTGGCCTGGGTGGGTGTTGTGGAGGTTGGGCCCCCACGTTTTGGAGCCAGGCTGTGCCCGCTGCAGAGAGAGCAGGGGCTTGCCAAGTGTTCGCTGGGAACCCACCACCATTGGGAGGCACTCTGTTGGGGTCGGTGTCCGTTGCTGGGCCTAGCTGGATCCCTTCAAAAACAACTAGCCTGGGCAAATGCACTGCTTACACTTGTCAACAGGCACTGTAAGATTGAGGTCAATGATGGTCAGCTTGCCATAGACATCAATCATGACATGATTGGATTTGATATCATGATGATGCCAGCCAAGCTCATGCATCGGCTTGACAATTGTAATATAGATTAGGTTGCTGAGTTTGCCAGCCAAAATTTCCAAGCATGATTAAGAAAATCAACTCACGCAATGGGACTCATCAAATTGTTAAGAGGTTCTCTATGCTATGTCATTGCAAGGAAGAGGACAGGAAATGTCTGGGGCCTAAGCAAGAGTGGTACTATGAGCAATCAGGAAAGGGAAATGCTCCATCAATGCAAGGCCTTGCAAGGCTTTGAGTTTTTTTTCAAATCTACTCTCCTCCAAAGTGTACTTGACCACAAACCCCCATCAATGATAGATGCAAACCATGGCAAACTCCTGATTGATGATTGAGTCTGGAAAGAGAGATGCATAGATAAAATAGTCTGAGTTACTTCTGTAAGACATTTTCAGAGTACATACACAACTCAAATATGAAAGCCACTCAGGAATTGATTGGAACCTGGACTCAGCTTGTATCGAATGACTTGATGAATTTGAATGAAAAGTGAGGTTCAAAAGGGAGAATGAAAAGGATAGCAAGCACTGGACTACATTGCTAATTGGCCCAAGGATTGACCTGAGAAACCTTGATTGCTTATGATGTGCTCTTTGTATAATATGACTTTGAAAGCCTGGAAAAAGATGCTCTTTACCCACTGCAATGCAGGCACAATAATGTGTTCTATGACTGGGATTTTTTTTTNAATGGACACAGCTCCTTATACTAACTGGGCAAAAATATTTTCACACATGATGATTTGAGCCATGCATTCAAAATAAGAGAGGCAGGATTGGGCTTTTCCTTTGTTCCCAATGGTCACATAGAGTATAAAGAGCTTCATGACCATGCATAATCTGACCAACTTCATGCTACAGTGTGAGAGAAATAGTTTAAGCTTTCAATGGTGGAACAATATTTTTGCCCAGTTAGTGCAGGACCCAGGTTTTCAAAGACTATTACTACACTCTTTTATTAAAAGCTTGAATATGTCTTACTTTTGGTCCATCATATACTACATTTTGCAATTGTTTGTTGCAGTAAACTTTATTTCTTTGAAATTCACTTGCAAAAATATTGCTTTTTGAATTGAATAATATTATTCTTTATTATATAACACTGAAAAACATAAAGCTTCAATATGCTAAAATTGTTCAGACAGATTGAGATTAAAAAATGATTTACATTAAATGCATAGAAACTTTAAACAATATTACTAATACACTAAAAATTCATGGTTTATTATTGAAATCCACTTTGTGGACTTTGTTTTACTAAGATTTGAAACAATCCACTGCAAATAATAATAATAGTAAAATATCATATAAGTAATAGTGATAAACCGAAAATTTATCCTTTCATTTACAGTGTATTTATATAACTACCCAGGCATGAGGTTATATAATACAAAATTTGAGTTATTAAAAACTGAAATCTAAGGGCTCTATTTTCAATGTGTTTTCCTCTTTTAAACTTTCTTACCTGAAGCCAACTTTATCTCATAGCTTCTGTTACTGCTAATGATGAAAAGCAATCATACAGATGAATCAAATATAACAGAAGCCCTTTTAACTGAAAACATCAAGAAACTTATAAAAAGAACCATTTAAGCCCAGAGAACTATCTTTACCATTGACTCCGCAAACCTTGGATTCTTTGGAAACAAAAAACTAAGCAATGCTAGCTTCATACCTGGAAATAATTGGTGATGTTCTATGAGTCTCTCAAGCTCTCTTGAGAGAGTTGCAGCCCAAGAGCTATCCTATTTCAATCCCTTGCCACATCCTCCAACCTATACTTGTTCTTCTTTTACACATCCTTTCATCCCCAATGGCTGTATTCCTACCCTGAACATCTCTTGATTGATCATCAACCAGAGGATGCAAAAAATATCTCTTTTGATATGATTTTGCATTGTTTTAACTTGTGCCTTGAGTCTAGGACCTGCTGACAATGTTCCGAAAGGTGGTTGAGAGGGAGCAGGGTCAAAATCTCTGAATCATGTGCGGCAAGGACGAGGGTGGAAATGTGGGGAGATAGGTTGGACCAGTGACTCAGAGTCTACTAAGGCTGGAGCCAGGAGCAGGTCGGAGGTGTGCTGACGTGGAGGCCTCCCAGGCCTAGTGGATGAAGAGGGAAGGGTTCTGAACAGGTTGGAGGTTGCCATTAGGCCAGCAATTTGATTCGGAGGGTCGTAAAGTGCGGGAAGCTCCTGTGGTGCTTGCAGAGGGGAGCTTGGGACACTGATAGACTGTGGTTGATTTGATAAACGTCAACTTCAGTAGCAAACTCACCTGGGCCAAAAGCTTTGCAAGACTGCTGGTGTTTTCAGTATCATGCACCTTTCCAATCATCTTGGGGACCTTTACCCTAAGCAATCAAGCACCGAGTATCCCTGATGGCCCTGTAGAGCATAATATTGGGACAAGTCTTTGATGGCAGGCTGTCCATTGAATACGCAATTCTCAAAGGTTTGTGGTTTTCATCATACTTTGCACGATCTAGATCAATAAGCCATCCCCGTATCTCCTGCTTCACTTCATTGAAGGTGATCATAACGTTGCCTGGGCTGATATTGTCATAGCAGACACTGGTGTTGTACAGATGCTCATAAGCTAAAAGATGAGTCAGTTAGAAATGCACCACCCAGAAGATTCAAATGCTGTGCCTTCTAGGACATGGATAAATGCAGTAAGCAGCTCTTTAAGATTTTTGAATTGCTTGATAGGCCAGCCAAAGCCTTTAAATATGATTTGATCATGACTCTTTTCGATGAACTCTATGTTATGGAATAACCCCTATGTAGTTGTACCCCTATTTTATTTTCTTTTATGTTTCCTTTTTAGGATACCCTAGACCGTGGCTATCATTGTGGGAACCCTTAGTTTTAACTCTTAGCCCTGACCCTGCGCCCTGACCTTCCTTATGTAGTAACCCTACACCCTGTCTTTGCCCTTTACCCTTACCCTCTGCCCTGCTTCTTTTGTTGACTTGCTGATTGTTTATCGTTTGGGATCCAATAGTATCAGTAGGAACAATTGTCTGTTGAATGCTGGCCATGTTTGTCGAGCCAGCCCGGACTGTCCCGACCTTTTACAAGTAGTATAAATGGCTAGCCGAACTGTACGGTAGTTCCTCAGCTTGTTCTCAAGAATCTACTCTTGTCTACTTGTACCCAGAATCACCTCGACCCCTCTAAACCTGGAACAACCCAACGTCCTCAGACTGAAGACGCACTGGATGCTCACCAACGAGTACATTCAGTTAACGACTCAGATACTCCTCGACCTCGCCTGAGGAATTGTACTTCCCCTTGGACACTCCATCACCCAGATCCTCATCGTGCACACTTTAGACCAATTCAACTCCATCCAGCCAACCCTATTAGCGCCTATTGCATGAGAGTTGGTGGAGGCGCACTTGCTTCTTTGAATTTTGGATTTTACGAAGCGGAAACACTTATTGTTGATATTATGTCTGTTGCGCGATATCCGAACGGTAGACAGCACTACCAGTTCTATGAACTGAGAGTCCTCAACTTTGCCAACAATGTCGTCTTCCACCTCCTTGAACTCTGAAGGAACAATCTTTCCTTCCCTCAACGATAACCCCCTTATCTGGAACCCTGAACCATCTTCGGAAAACTTACCATTTTTTCAAACTCCCACTCCTAACTCTCCTCCTCTTTGTCTTCTTGTCACTCCGCCCCTGCAAATGTATAGAAGAGGAAACCTCTCTTGCCCCTCCTCTGCTGGGTTTGTTTTGCAACAGGCTCACAAATCACAGTATCCTCTGTCCATGTCTGCCACCATCCCGAAGCCAACAACCTTCCCAAACGTCATCATTTGGCGGTGTACCAGTCAACCTTTGGTATCCGACAACCAAACTTCATTCTTATAGAAGAGTTGGGGTACCTGAGGTACACCCTAACACTAGGTGTTGGCTTATGGCAAGGCCTAGTGGAATATGTTCAACCATGTTGTCTTCTGGGTCTATGTCCTTTTCTTATGCCTTTCCTTGCTCTTTATTTGAGTGTGAACTGGAGGAGCTGGTGATGGGTTTCATTGATTTGTGCACCAAGGAGGTGTTTGTCTTTGAAAGGGACTTGTAATGTTAGAAGGAAGTGACTTTGTGACTGCACTCCTGCTCCTACATGGTTTGACTTGGGGCCTCCAGTCCCTTGCCTCTAGTTATCACTTTTAACAAGTTATGAGCCCTGGCCTCTGACAAGTTCCTCAAGTTTGTTGATTTCTGTGCTCACTGGCTGCATACACAGCCTTCCTTTGATCCCCAATGAAACACGCCTCTATGCTCTCTGGTTCACATGGAATTCGATTCCCCATTTCCGAGCTCGCTTTTGGTGCCAGCACATCGACATCTCGCCAAGTCATTCAGACCAGTGCGTTGGTCAGCACCACATTTTCAACCGCTTCTGCTTGCCAGCAAATTCAGTCTCTTCCAAGTTGTGCCCTGCTCGCTTGGCGCTTCCGCTCTTATCTGCAATCCCAACAACTTGGTGTTACTCCTGGGGGTGACCAATTCCAGTCACTTGCGTGTGTGTGACAGTGATGTCACACCATGTGACACCCTCCAATTTGTGAGACCGGGCATCCCTCAGTCAATTTCTCCTTCCACTTGGCAGATTTAAACATGCTCAAGAGTGGAACATGTTTGAATAAGTGTCAATTATCTTAACAATTTTCCACCAGTAGATTCTTGACATATGTTCTCTATGCTGAGATCTGGGGTGCAATACAGCTATATAGGGGCTTATATGATGTCACCAAGAAAATCTAGCAGTGGAGAGTTATTGGAAATAAAATTTAGAGTCAGATTCCTCTATGAAGCATGAGAATACATTCAGCTGGCATTAAGTTGAAAGCCTGACAAGTTTTGGCTAGATCAAAGTGAGCCAAAGCTATTAGTAAACACATGTAAACACACTCTTGCACCCCTCTGACACATAATTTACAGACTCTATCTTGTGTTCCATACTCCTCCACTGTGGTCCACTATCATTCGAACACATATTAAGACTCAAGTGGCCTATATACATACTTTCTGGTCCAAATAGGTATGATTTAACCAGAGAATCCCTCTATCAACTATAATCAGTTGAATTGGTGCCAAGATGCCTGCACTAAGCAAATCTAAACAGCATAGAAGGGCTGCTTTTGATCTGGGACTTTGGACTCAGGCCCAATACCAGGCTGATCATTTTTTGGAACACTCTCTGGCAACTGCTCAGGCTACTCTCCTGGAAGCTGGTTCTCAAATTGAAACTCTGGAGGAAACAATTTCCATCCAAAATCAAGAGAACTCGGAGCTGAGAATTGCCAATGGACAGCTTTCAGAGAAGATTTCTTCTCTAGAGGCTTGGATTGCTTCTCTGTGCTCAAGGAAAAGTCAGATGTCTCATGACTTGCACATGGCTTGTCAAAAATATGCTCGCCAGTTGAAGCACATTGATGGTCTTTGCAAAACCATCACAGATCTCAAGGAGATTGTAGCTACTGGAAATAGGCAGCTTAAAGACCTTGAATCCCAGCATAATAATGCATTATTGGACTTGCATCTTCTGGAGACTCAGAATCAAAAGCTGTCCAAGACATTTTCTAAGTTTCAGGCTTCTGGTGGGGTAGCTCAGCAAGAGTACAAGGAGAGGCTTGTGCTTATGTGCTCCAAGCTTACAGACAGCCAAAAGCAAGCTTCAATGCTCAAGAAAAAAACCCAAAGAGCCAGTGGAGTTTTAGAGCGGTCTATTGCTCAAACTGCAAAGAAGACTCTTACCCAAGCAACAACCTATCATCTCATGGAAAAAGGTGTTTTCAAAGAACCAGTCTGTGATTTGTTTTGCTATCTGTTCAAGACTGGTGTTCCTGCATACTGCATGGATGAAGTGATTCATAGTTGCTGCARTCTGGTTGGGATTGAGCTCATTGGAAAAATCAGCTGAACATCAGCAGCTTGCTTTATCCAAAAAGATGAAGTTTCTGCAAAGCTTCAGATTGGATATGAGTGGTCCCAAACACAAGGTATGTTCTATTGTCTTTTTATGCAGAGCTCTCAAGGTGTCTTACAATTACCAGCCTTCACCTTTAGTGCCAATGGAACTGGGCATCAAGCCATTAACTACAACTCTYGGCATCTAAACCTCAAAGCTGAGGACTATACAACTGGTGAAGTTGGTCATAAGACTCGCTTTCTTGGAATAATGCCATCAATGGATGGCTCCAGTGCAGAGTCTATCAAGGACTATGATCTTGTACTTGGCAATATCTGTGACCTGTTCAACCAAAGCCCATTTGGCAAGCATGCCAGACATGACCCACTTCGTCTTGTTGATATCTTTGTCAAGCTGACTCATGCACACTGATCATTGCTCAAAGGAGAAAAAGGATGTTGAGGCTTTGAAACAGAAAAAAGAGAATGCAGTTCATCAAATTCTTGGTGAAAAMAAATTATGGGGTGTGATAAAGGGGAACTGTTGCCACACTTTGTTGCTGCTTGCAAGAAGATGGTAGAGAAATTGGGTGGCCAGAAAGTGTGGGAAAAACTCTCAGAGACTGAGCAGGCTGAACACAGTGCCAAAATGCTTGAGGGCATTATTGTTGACTTGGGAGAAGAATCACTGGAATTGATGTCTGATGATGAGAAGAGAGTTCTGACACTCTTCCTTTGGGCTGGGTGTGGCTGGCACAAAGATTTTAATACTGTGCGTGGAGGGTACACATCTATGGTACAATGGTACCAGGAACATGAGTCAGAACCTCAGCTCATTCTTCTGGCTAATCGCGACAATGCACCTGTTTTAGCGAAAATCACTACTGAAGGTGACATTGAAAATGAGGTACAGGCTCGTGCTTTTGAAATGACTGGCCATGGTGGTATTAAATGTGCCCAGATTGCTGGTGCAATACTCAACAACAAGCTGGACGAAGAGGGACATCATGATGTCTTCTGCTGGTGGTGGCAAGAGGAAGTGGGATGTGCTTTCACGTTTCCTGATACCTCTAATACTAGGTTTGGATCATACTGTGATGCAGCAATTGCTCTGATTGTGGATTTGGATAATTTCAAGAAGTTCTTGGAATTTGTAAAAGAGAAGATGAATAAGCACTGCTGGAGCCATATGGAACAGAATTTTTGGGTTGCATTGCATGATCCACCAACACTCTGCGAGCTTGTGATTCTTGGACTATATGCAGAAGTCATTGGAATTCCCTATATTACCAAGATACAAGAATATGCCCAAAACAAGGTCAATATGCTTGATCTGGGTCCCTTGCATAATGATGTCTACAACCAATCTACTTGGTGCTTTCTTTGCTGGTGCATGTGCAACATGGAAGTGGTTCACCTTTGAATTTGCTCTAGGAGGACTCATTGATAAGGCAAGCCAAGAAGGAAAGGAGCTTGCTTGGATAATGCCAACAAATGACATCAATGAAGGTGCACTTGGGTCCTTTTGTGTTATGATGTGTCGTCAACCATAGCTTTCCCTCACTGGGTACAATGCACAAGCAATTTTTCATAATGACACTCAAGCATTCGTCAAGAAGCACTTTGTAACACCAGAAGATCTGAAGTTCGTGCATACTGTAGCATGTGAAAATTCTGGGGAAGATTGGAGGCGCCGAAAAGAAATCATTGAGCATGGTAAAAAGCATGCAGCAGAAAAAGTAGCTCAACATGAAAAGCAACAGAAGCCAGCTGAGGACAAAAGATCACGCTTGGACCAATTGCAACTTGGCTTTGACAAAAAGAAAGTCCCAAATCTTAAAGGGGATCGACTCAAAGATATGCTAGACAAGTTCAAGGAGGCAGGGGCACCACATCTTGATAATACCAAGTGTAGTGACAAAGGTTGGAGATATACGCATCACACTTATACGTGCCACTGAAAGCTATCATGAAGGGGAGTGGGGCTCTACTTCAGACACTTCACAGGAGTCTGAAGATGAGTCTGAAGATCAATGAAGAAAGCTCAAAAGTTTACTCAGATGATGGGGCAAGTGGCTGGTCAGACTCAGACTCAGACTAAAATATCTCAGTTTCTGGGTCATTATGTACATTTCATGTTCCAGGGTTATATTCAAATGAAGCATATGTTTCTGTTCCTCAATATATAACAAACATCACTGCAGGTAATTGACATGGTAGAATTACATGGAGTGCAGAGGATACTAGTGGTACTGTTCTGGTGTTTGATCTGTTGAGCAATAACACCTTTGTGAGTGTATAATCCATCTCCAAATGGATGTATCGTACACATCTTCAATGGAAAACCGTCTAGAATTGACTTCTGGAAAAAACAATGTCAGTACACAATAGGAAGAAACACTGAGCTTAACCAAATTTTAGTCCTTGGCCTCAGAGTCCATGAGTGTGCTTCTGTTCCTCTATTGCTTAGTACAGCAAGACATGTGAAATATAGGTCAATGCATCCAAGAAGATGACTAGGTAGAATAACATACATACTGTGAGTCTTTATGTACACTTCAGATGATGAAAGCTATATATTCAAATTAAAAATCATCTCCTGTTTTTAACAATATAAGACTCAGAATAAATGGCCCAATATTCACTCAGCAATGCTTGGTTTGGCAGACATGTAACATATAGCAGTAGAAAATTAAATAATTGCAGATTCTGAGGCAGTATGTTCATTTTAAGCTCTCAAAATAATATATTCAAATTCTACATAATTTTCTGTTTCTAATGATATAAGATTCGAGGGGAAAAGCTTCATATTTGACTCAGAATTGCTCAGTTTCAGTTTTTAGAGCAGTGGTGTGACAGACTGCGAGAAATCCTGGCCATGTGACCCATGGGAATTGGTCACCCCCATTACCCCATACTCTCGGCCTCATGTTAGCTGCGCCTCCGCCACGTCGCATTCTTTCCCCAAGCTCTCTTCTCATTCTCTCCACTCTTCGCATTCGTTTCCCTTGTCCCTTGCCCCACAATGTTGTTGTTGTCTCCTTATTTTGCGCGCCTCCACCATCTATACTACCTGGTCCGGCAATGTGAAGGCCTGGCTCAAGTTTCAGGGCCTCTGGTGCATTGTTTCTGGCTCCCAGAAGCGCCCAGTGCTCAAATCGCTGTCTCCCAGCAAAGACAACACTATTGTCAAGTCCGCCACCGCCTGCACCGCTGCTGCTCCTCAGGCCGAGCTCCTTGAAGTAAAAAGCAACAAGGCAGCTGGATGGATCTGGTAGATGCTTGACCAGGACCAGAAGACACTTGTAGATGCGTGCAAGGATGATCTGTGCGCCATGTGGACTGCTCTAGAGTCTACCTACTGTCAGAAGAAGGCTGGGAGCTGCTTTAATGCCCACGACAACTTGTTTCCAATCTGGGAGAGCAATGATGAGTCCTTGCAGTTCCTCATCAACCGATGAAGCTCTGCCAGTCCCTCAGGCCCAAGGAGTTTGACCTCAATGCCTTGGACAGGGTGCACCTCCATGGTGCTCATCTGAGCTCTTCCTGGTGACTACAGCCACATCATCTCATTGCTCCTGCTCATGGACAAACTCAACAAGGACACCGTTCAGCAAGATTCAGCATCATCTTCGCACTGCTGACGCCATTTCTGTTGCTGCTATGGCCGCTGCTTCTGCCCTACTTCAATGCGAGTTCTGTTCTTGTCCCGGCTATGCGCAATTGACTTGCCGCACCTTTGCCCATGCTCAGGAGACCGCTCGCAAGCAGGCCGCGTCGGGAGGGCACTGGAAACAATGCCAGGGCACCAAGAAGGCTCAGGAAACCACTGCCACTGTTCCAGCCACAGAGTTCACAGGAAAAGCAAGTGCTGTTCCGGAGCTCATAGATCCTTCTTCTCTCATCCAACCCTACACTGACTTCCGTTGGAATGCAGACACAGGCTGCACTTCAGCACTGACACCTCATCACCACTGGATCCGCAACTATCATCCGCACCGTGTGCCTATAGAGCTCGCCAGTGGAAGTCTTGTTTATTCAGCTGGGATTGGAACTGTGGTCATTGACCCCATGATTGATGAGAAGAGGGTGCAGTCTGTAGAGCTTACACGTGTTTTGCATGTTCCCAAGCTCTGTAGCAACCTCCTGTTGTGTCTGTATCTCACACACTGCTGTGGCTTTGAATTTCACGTTGATTCTGCCTTCATGCACTTCATGCGCAATAGTGAGACACTTTTCCATGCTTGAATCAACCCCAACAATGCTGCC
>SDEE01000576.1:0-32409 GCA_004126415.1 Candolleomyces aberdarensis | reverse complement strand
CTGTGATTTTGAACCTGGGTGAAAAAAGAAAAATTGGAAGAGTGTGAGATATGGCCTTTGCAGGAGATCTCATTCCCGGGTCCGACGCGCGCGAGATATGGTACGCAGATCCGACGCGTCAGCGATCGGCGAACCGACCCCGATATGACCCCGCCGTTTCGATGTTGCACGTCGTTAGACGATGTGGCATATCTCCCGCGCTAATGCCATATCGGTTGGCTGGTTTTTTACTGAAGTACCGAGACTCACCGACACAGCGGCAAATCAGCTATGAAACCACAAATTTGCTCAGTGATTCCAATGAGTTTGGGGACGTCATTGAGGAACGATGAGACATTGCGATTCCATGGCCCGGGGTCGCTCCAGCAGCCCTGGAATGACCAATGCGAGCACCATTCCAGGCTTACTCCATCGACAATTCCATGTTCACCGGCAACCGACACGGAACTTCTTGGGAGGAGCGCCTCCATCATAATTAAGTAGTAACTGCTGTGTGAAAAGAAGACATGGTTATAGGTACCGGGACTCGCTGCGATCTGGATCTGAAGGGGGAAATACTGCGTGGCCGAATCGTGGACGGAGACTTACTGTTACTTCATACTCTACATATAAATATCGCCGCTATGAAGCTTGTGAGTCCCCGATCGGTCCGCTAACGACTCCTCTTTCTGCTTTGTTATACCGGGAACACACACTTCGACTACAGGTGCGACCAGCTCAACATGGCAGCTCAAGTGAGCCAGACTGCTACACATGAAGCTCATGCAGTCCAGGCTTCTGCAGACGTCCATGTATGTACCTCCATCGTCGCCATAGATAATAACCATCCTCAATATCAATTACTAGGAGAAGATTCTTGCTCTATCTGCTCAACTGGACCGAATCCAATCAGAGCTCAACCATTTATCACTTCTTGTTCGTGTCGGCGCTCCACCTGCGAATGTCCAGTACATCGTAAACTACCACAAATCGCAAGTACACACAAACCATGTGAACTCAAACAACGACCATTCCTTCAACTACCAAGAGCGATCAAGTAATTTTCCAGGTTTGAGCCCCCCTTTAGAGGCCCCGAAGATGACATCAGGACCCCTGAGTCGTGATTTTTACACGAGTATGTGATCAACGGGTTCCATCAAATACTGAAGTGCTGCTAACAGCAATGTCAAGGTATAAATCCTCACCCGGGGCTTCCTTATCCACCAGTTTTCTGGTCTACACCTGCGAATGGCGACAATTCCTCACTCACTCCGAGACACAATACCTTGCCTCCCAATATGCTCTTACCCGGAGTTCATCAACGGGAAGTTCCTGGTGGCGAGGCTCATTCATCTCAGTCTTCGAGTTTCTTTCAGCGACTTGTAGCATTTATTTTGTCGCTTTTCAAGTATTTTCGGTCGTCGAACCCTTAGCTAAGGCTGTTGATACTACATGCTAACCCTCGAGAAAATGTCTCTTGCTTGTATAACACCCTTCGATCAAAACTCCCAGTATATTTTGCAGTCAACTTTGAGCTGGGTCAGTAAAGCAGTACATAGCGTTCCAAAACTATTCAAATCACTCAATTTCTGTCGTTCAGTGCAATCGATGCTCGTTCTGGATTTCGGCGGTCTTGGCATCACTTAGGGCTGCGTGGTCCCTCTTCGCGGCTGTTGCCAACAGCATTAAGGGTGCAGAATCTGCTCACCATGAATGTACCCTTATTTCCTTCTTGGAGAGCTCCATCCATTGACTACCACTTTCATATTGGTTTTTCGGGCAGCTTTCATCACTGGTGCGCGTCAATACGGGTGGCGCGAGGGCGGTATCAAATTTCCGACAGTGGATACGGTAAAAACGCCGTTGTAACCGTTCGTTAGGCGAAACAACGGGACCACAACGATGTCTGCAGTTGCAGCTGTGACGCCCTCAGCTGTACCCCGACTTACAGCAGGCACAAATCTGAAGGTGAGTTCGAATTTTGGCCCCTGATCGCCGTTCTAATTGTTGCCGAATGTCATCGAAGACCTTGGCAATAGGTAGCGGAGTTCCCATCGCGAGTTTTCCATTAATGAAATCGGTGCCTCATCTCAGGATTGTGGTTTGGTAGGTACATTTTAGGCCCGACGATGCTCACAGCTCCCATTGTGGCGCGGGATGAGGAGTGCGTGTATCGAGACTGTGGTGGACGAGTGCTACTTCGAATGGTTGAATTGCCATCTCCGCATCGTACGTGGTCGTGTGGACGTCTCAATTGTTTCTACTTATGGCTGTTTTCATTTTGCTGTGCATTTTTATTCGCGTAGAGGGCCCGTAATTTATGCTGACTGTTTATCTACTATTCAGTCTTATTAGGTGGACAGTCATGCTGATTTTTCTTTGTTGTTTGCGTTGTAGGAAGTGCACATATCCAAAATAGCTCAAAACCCTCCACATCTACCAGCAGCCTGCATCCCGATCTCAGTATTCGAGTTTTGTTGTGCATTCTTCGAGCGACATGCGGCCAATTCGCCGTGATGTCGCAACTCTCTGAGGCGAGGTCAAGTAAAATGTCGTAATGAGTCGACAAATAAATGATAGTATGAAACCCTAGCTTCGAAAAATGGACGGCCAAAAAAAGTGAAATCCCATAAACCGTTGAAAGAAACTGGCAGGAGGAGGTGGATGCTTGCTCACGATCATCGGGTCGGTAGGGGTTGAGTATTCAAGGAAGCACAGACTTAGATCGCTGTAATTCTTCAACGTGAAGAGGGGGTCAATATCGGTCCTTCAAGCGCTGAAGCAGCCTACGGTGCTTCGCATTGGGGCCTGTGGCAATCGGGACGTCATTGGGATCGGCAGACCGATACGGTCGTTGCTGAAAAGAGGGAGATTCATACCTTGACGGCGTCACGAAAGAGGTCAGGGGCACCTCCTTGCTCGATTGAAAATTTTTACATGCAGAAACCATGAGGCCCAGATATCGTGGATTGCAGAACCGATGGGAGCCATACAGGGTATCAGCACAGTGACCACGCCACAGTCACCAGTCACGGTGGCAGGGTCAGGCTCGGATCAAGTTGGCTCCGGATCAGCCCAGGTCCGACTCGACTGTCCATTCAAGTTCGCCTGGCACCCAGTCGATCCTCTAGCTAGGAGCATGCTCAGACGCTATATATAAGGTCCGTCACAGCTCCGCCCTTATGAATTTATCACCCAAATGTTGAAAGTTCAAGAACCGATAGCCACTCTACGACTCCCATTCGTCACCTTGCTCTCCCTGCTAAGCTGCGCAGCTCGACCCTCTCCCAAACGATGGCTACTATTCATTCCCGTCGCCTCTCTCGGCCTCCTATCCATGCTCTACACCCACACTGACGACGTCTTCATGGATTACACAACCAATCTTTGCCACGCGACGAATCTCTTCATGATGTCGGATTTCCTTCTCCTCACCGACGTGCAAAACGAACTGAGGAAGAAGGGACAAGTCTCTCCGATCTCTGAGAGATCATTTTGGGACAGATTCAAGTGGTCGTTCGACCTTTATACCTCGTTTCGTGGAGTTGGATGGGAACATGAAGCCACGCCCTACATAGCACACCCAAAGAGGCCGTATCGCGGCCGCCTTCACTTCATACTGCGACAACTCCTAAATATATGCGAGATCTGCGCTCTGTACATGCTGGCTGACTTGCTCATGGAGCTGAACCCAAGCTTCCACAAGCCATATCCTCGGTTTAGCGCGCAGAAGTGGTGGATGCGGCCGACGGTGTTGGGACATCCGTTGACTGTTAAAGCGTCGCTCAGCACTTTCTACTGCATGGCCTCCATGGTGTCCGTTGCGGCTGGACTCTCTGATCCCTCGGAGTGGCCCCCGCTTTTCGGATCTTTTGGTGACGCTTACAGCGTTCATAATTTATGGAGGTGTGTCTACTCCTTCTCATCGCTTTGGAAATGCAGATGGAAGACTAACGATGCGTTTTGCAGACGGGTTTGGCATCAGAATTATAGGAGAGTAAGTAGCACAGTCACGCATCCCTAGGCATATGTCGAGAGCCGCGATCGCTGACTTCGAGTTCACAGTTTTTCTTGGCCCACGCTACGTTCGTCGCTAACAAACTAAATCCGCCCAACAAGCTCGTGCGAGGCTTCCTCAAACTATACGTCGCATTCTTCATCTCCTCAATCGTACATTGCCTGGGCGACTACGCAATCATTCACTCCTGGAACATGGGTGCAATGAAATTCTTCATGTTACAGCCACTCGCCATCGCTTTCGAGCAATTTATTTCGCACCTTGTCCGATTGGCAGGGATTAGGGTTCCAAAGTGGACCAGGAGAACGGTAGGGTATCTCTGGGTTTCATGTTGGTTTACAGCCACGTTGCCGATGTGGCTGGAACCTGTGGTCGGGGTAGGGTTTGATATGCCAGATGGATGGCAGAGATCGATGGTTATTTCAATTGCGGATCGGATAAGGGCGTTTATACCTGAATTCTCGTTTCACTAAAGACTTTCTGTAGATATTTGTCTTTAGGACTAATTTTGACGTATTTTGTCTCGGCAACGAGAGTCTGGTTTTTATAACGGGAGCATCGAACTTTGAGCGGAAAACCAATGACAATATTCCATGCCTGCTCCTCCAAAGTTCGTCTCCCTACCACAGCAAGTCACGGACGACAATCAATGAATCGGTCACAAATTCTCCTGAGCGCAAAGGGAAGAGAGCTCACCATCAGCAGCATGCACATCTATAATCGAATTGCCACCGGATACCGCCCAAGGTCGATTCGTCTTAGCATCAGCCAAGAGGGAAGGCCTCTATGAGTTGAGAATTCTCCGGGCGCGATTAGCAAAATTACGAAGCTTGCTTCCTGGAATCGGGAATGACACGCTATCGAGGACTCGCGGAATATCTATACGCTGAAAAGAAAGCAACAATAATGAGAATTCGATGCGAAGTGGGAAGATGTTGTGAGCTTACATAGAGCCATACCAACGTGGAACTTGTGAAATCGGATATGCCTCCATCTCATTTAATGCTTGGTGAATTGATGAAGATAATTGAGACCAATGCCGAAATTTTCCACACGGAAAGACTAACGGTCAGCATTCACCACCGTGCAAAGTCCGTTCCCATCGACGAACGGTACGATAATTTGCCACTCTTGAGTGTTCGGCAACGATGCTGGCGTAACCCACCATGCGATTCTGAGGTTAGTTTGGATCTGCTGATTCGGAGATATCGCGGCGCCAGCCTGGGCCGACAGAGACCCTTCCAACCGCGCAAGGACATTCATTTGTAGACTTTTGAAAAGCACTGTGAAAATTTCCGAACTTCGAGAAGATCCATTAAGAATGGATACAAGTACAAGATCTCAAACAAGTAGACTCAAAAAGTAACAAGTAAAAGTACGGACACGTGCAGTATTATCATGCCGTTCTGATGCATCACGTCTCAAGATCCCGCGAAGTCGTTCTTGGGATAGTCAACGGGAACAAGTAGCCCTTCTCCAAGGGAGTCCGGGGATGAGGGAAAATTCAAGAAGGTGGGGGACAAGTAGCTGAGATCCCGATTTGGGGAGGGATAGTTGTTGAAGGGCTGCGCAGGACACGCGACTGCCAAGACGTAGTCTGAGAAGATCTTTAATTTGCATAGCCCCAAAATGAGCAAAATGAGTGATCACTCTATTTCTGAAGAGACCGGGCCATCCAACGTCAGTGAGCGCAATAAGCACTCCAAGTGGAGAAGGAGAGTGTGCAGGTCGGTCAAGACGATTCGACAATACACTTCGACACAGGTGATCTTCAGGTTCGTCAAATATGGGAGGCGGAGGTTGCGAAGGAGAGAAGACTGCGCTTCAGCAAGGTTGAGATTGAGCTCTGTCAACGAATGGTGTTTCATGGTAGAATGCGAGCATGAACCTTCGTTCTGTGCAAGAAAGAGAGGCCAGGAATCCTGAGGCTGAAAGAGCCTCCGTGAATCCCGTCTTGTGGGATCCGGCCCAAGCCAGCGTAATTTGGATGGGTGTATCAGAGAATGTCCATCCATATATATTGACGGTCCGCAGAGAAGGGGCGTCCGTGAAGCATTCCAGCTTATACAATCGAAGGTCGCCTTGTAGCCTGAGGGCCAATTTACGAAGTAGAGGGACCCTCCCGTGAACGGCTTGAAGACATAGTTGAGGAACCGTGGAGGTCGACATCAGTAAAAAACCAGCCAACCGATATGGCATTAGCGCGGGAGATATGCCACATCGTCTAACGACGTGCAACATCGAAACGGCGGGGTCATATCGGGGTCGGTTCGCCGATCGCTGACGCGTCGGATCTGCGAACCATATCTCGCGCGCGTCGGATCCGGGAATGAGATCTCCTGCAAAGGCCATATCTCACGCTATTCTAATTTTTCTTTTTTTTTTTGACAGTAAATGAGAAAGTCTGGTTTTACCAGAGCTTCTCCAGGATTTACACAGGTAAAATACCCGTCGCAGAAATGCGTGGTCGGTTTCCCTGGACGCGACCATGCTGACAAACCGGGCATTTTCAAAAACCCTGTCACAGCCAGGTCTGGGACGGGTTTGTCCAGGGCAGACCAGGTAAATAACCTGGGAACTGGTTTCATAGTGACCATCTTCGCGGAGCTCATCCCAAAACGTCCGTCCTCTGCTTTCAGACAAAGGGAGATTCCGTGTTCGACGAAATGGACGAAGCAGTCGATGCAGCGTCCCTCTGTCCTCAGTGGGTCCAGACTCAGGTTCTAGCTGTATCTCGAAATTGTCAGAATCAGACCATGGTAGTGTGGGTCCCACATCCTCGTTGACTTGGTCATTAGCTTTGCGGGGTGGAGGCCGCGCTTTAGGAATATAGGGGCGAGGCGTTCCAGCCAAGATAAGTGAGCTATGAATTTTCTGGCCCTCATGTATCTTCCTCTCGCACCAGAAGTGAGGCCTTTCGGAATGTGAGCCCACAATCGATAGTTCGGAGGAGATCACTTACATTCGAGTCGTCTCTTTACAATCCGGACTTCTTGCAAGCGTCAGTCTTCGGAAGGGAAGAATCTCGAAAAGGTGCCAAAGCCCCTTGAGTGACTCTTGAAACTCGATTTGCTCGCTCGACGAGAGTTCTCGCTCAAATGGCTCCAGTCGGAGGCCAAGCGCCTCTGCCTCTGACGCCATCCACCGCAAGGGTGGTCGACTGCGGTCCATTCCGATATTCTGGACGTTCCCACCTCCACTGTAGCTCATTCAACAGCCCATTTATAAGGAAGCAACCAATAGTGAAGCTTACATGTCAGAGTGTGTCCCTGCAAACCAGACTTCCAGGACCTGTGGCGGATCGTTGTTCGACGAAGGAGGTATAAGGGTCTTGCCTCCCCATGCGTACTCAGGCAGGAACTTCACCCTCCGCTCATCGAGGGCGAGTGCATGTCGAAAGTAGCAGACGTGACCCATACCGTCCGTCGTTCCAGGCAGTACCCGCTTTCCTCTCGCAATTCCAATTGACGAGACGGTGTCCCTATTGTCGCAGTTAGCCCAAATTCCTTCTGTTGTCAATAACTTTAACATGACAAACCAAGCTCCAACGAAGTGAACCTTAACGTTCTTACATGAGAACGCTCGCTTGAATCGCTCTGCCATAGATATCGCCTGTGCGCCAGCTTGCTCCACTGGCGCCTCCTTTTCTGGAACCGGAGAGCTTCCTTGAGGCGGTCCATCATGGAAGTCCGTTCGGGGGCAACCTGTTCAGGGGAAGCCTTCGGTTTCGCCGAGCCAACTGGCGCGATTAGCTCACGGTCGGATTCTGAGTCTGCGTAAAGCTCGTAGGCGCTGGAATGGAAGAAAGGAATGCCGGCCAATTAGTACCATGGGCGATTCGGTATATCGGATGTACTCACAAAGGTATCTGCATCTCGTTCCCTTTGTGAATGAGGCCGACCTAGGTCTTCCTTCAGTACCAGGTCGGCAAGATGTAATGACCAACGTACCTTATGAATCATTGCCGATAACGCTCGAACTTGAAATGCCCCTTGAGAGAAGCCTATTTCCAGTGAGAAACAATGCAGTCACCAGACCGAAGTGTCTTCAACCTACCAAACAGGAATATGCAATCGCCATCTTCGTAGTTGTCTGATAGCCACTGGTAGGCGGCTTGTACGGTCTTCTCAAAATTCCTGTGAATCATCGCGACAGTGAGGGGATTTACAACATGGAGATGGGTAGTGAGACGGACCAGGCGATAGCCAAATCGATCTTGTGAGAGACAACTTGCTTATAGTACTTTAACGATCTCCAGTGTGGTCGAGCATATGTTCCAATGCCACTGTTGTACCAAGTACGCTGGTTATCGCCAGTCTCTTTCATGATGAGATTGTAAATTTCAATGACGTTCGTGTTCTAGTCCAACACCAAGGTCAGCAGAACGCCCAAAGGGCTAGAAGGTCTCTTTATTATGAGCATACCTTCTTGCCGAACTGATTCGCAGTACCATCAATGCAGACAATGAGATTTCGACCGCCCCGCTTGTGGTGACCGCAAGGCATTGTCTTCAACTCAGGCGCTGACGGCGGGGCCTGAAGAGCACGACCGGCCTCGTTCAGTGAGGAGATACATCGGTAACGTGAACAAGAAATTTTTGAGTTTTATTGAGTGCTCACCATAATGCTCTTTCAGTGGGACACCACGACTATCCTGGGGCCTTTTCGGACCACGATCTGGGAAGAAGTGTCAGAGGTCTTGTCATAGAGGCGCTGGATTGACCAAGTAATCCTTACCAAGGTTTTCCTCAACGATGAGCTCGTCTTTTCCTCCCATCTTTAAGACTAGATGCCTGAGGCACAAGGTGGTCACAGGAGGGTTGGGAAGAGACGCGTGCAGTTGGCCTCCTTCATATACCAGATGATTGACAAGATGGTTCTCCGCCTGAAGCGAATAAGGTTCAATGTCCAATGGACTAACAGATACCGCTAGTCATGATAGCGCCCGTCTAAGTCGAGGATTGCTGCATGTCATATGGTTCCATTACACTCATATCGGCGGGGAAAAGGGTAAATGCGAACAATGTGACCATGTAGAAGCTCCAGGCATAACCTAAAAATTGCGAATTTTCACCGTGCGTTTGGAGATAAGGTGCTGGTAGCAAGAGGCTCGACAGATGGTAAATATAGACCTTCTGAGAAGAACAACAATTAGGAAGAGGAATAGACGCCAGTGCCTTCAGAACAATGGACAACAGGTATTTCTTCAGTCAGACCTCATGTTCAGCTATCATACGATACTGGTATGTCGAGTAACAGCTGGAATATCATCATGGCGGAAACTCGTACTGAACGAGCGCCCAAACGGTTTTTATGGCAGCACCCATCCAGACGAGAAAAAAAATGCTGACCTCCATCCTTCGTAAGCTCCAAACACCACCTGTAGTTCGCTTTCTCGTGCATTCACGCGCTCGTCCGAGTACTACCTAATCAAACTGAATGGATGAACCGGTATCGAACATTAGGAATGGACGGATCTTCGACGTCAACCTATACATACAGCCATGATGCCTTTACATTCAAGGCTGGAGGCGAGACATTCAGCTTATCCCGAGTCACCCAACCTCCTAGTCTCCCTGTCCCGTAATCTCTGTACCTTACCGTCCGGACTTTCGTCCAATGTCGAGAAAGAGATCGCTTTAGAACCAGACGAATATAGTCACACTACACTCTCAAGAGACGGTAGAGGTATTGAATTCAGTGGCCGGTGTGGCAACAGAAATGGCGGAAGCGAAGGACAAACTCACAGCGCATCGAGAAGTCAATATTTTATTCTTGAACGCGTTGCCTCTCGTGGTTTTCAAAAGATTGACTGAATACACATGATGGAAGAAAGAATCGAACCGTCTGATGGTCAATGTCATAGGATGCAAAGAGAAACCCACAAGCGACGATGACAGCCTGCAACAGGCTCAGTTCTTGATCGATGGTTGGTTGCCTGAAAGAACAAAGAAGTGAATATTTTCATGCGAAGGCCCCGAAGAGGAAATAAACGCACCATTGTCTGCGATGGAAATGAAAAAACCTCAAAGAAAGCGATGGTCCGACCGCTGTGTTTGATTGACGCGAATGAGTGTGAAAAGAAGCTGGGCTGACACGGGAGGCAAAGGAAAACTCAGCCTATCGGTTGGGATTCGAGTTGGATAAAAGAGCCCAATCGACTTGACAGGGAACTCCAAAAGACCGAACCGAGTACATGGTCGTCGCTATGGATAGCTAAGAGAAGGAGTGAATGCATAGGTGAGCGTCAAGGAGGCGGAATGGTGAGACAGGGGGACAAACATACAAAAGCGGGACACGTTCCGGACGACAACGAATTGACGAGTCAGTTTGAGTAAGGTCAAGGTGGGAGAAGCGACTGTACCAACGGCGAATGGAATACTCTCCACATCGCACGACTAGCCCAATCGTCGACCTGGTAGCCACTGTGGCATCACACTCTGGGACTACCTTCATCCCTTTGTTATCTCCTGGACATATATAAACCGCCTGCATCGTCCCCGGTAAATTCCAAAGGCTTCATCGTCCCCATCCACCCACGTCAATCACGAGAGAAAACGTCCAGCGAGCACTATGGCTTCACCTACCACCGCCCCAACTCACGTCCCTACCCAACCCACTAGTGGCACCGCGACTCCACCGAGTTTCCCTACGACTCTTATTCCAGGATACGCCTCTCCGCCTCTACAACAGACCCAACCCATCCCTCCGAGTCAGTTGAACTCTCCATACCACGGACGCACCGTAGAGTCTGGAGCGGAGCCATTGAGACCCAGGGGTCGTCCCATTCCCAGCCGATTCCAAGGCATGTCGTTCTCGGCTTCCACGACGAGCCCGCAGGCCGTCACCATCGCGTACGCCTTCAGGAACATGAAGCCGGAGGAGCTGTACACCAAGTTGTTGAGTGCTGTTGAACCGAAAGAGTCAACCACTGCCATGGCGTCCCCTCTGCATGTTGGTCAAGGCACTTCGAACGCTGGAGGAGGTGGATCCGGAGACGAGGTCCTCCACCCAACCTGGGCCATCGAATACCTCTTCTCCTCGCTGAAGTGCCTTGGTATCGTCAACACCGTATCTGAAGCTGCGGTTGAGGACCCTACGCCTCGCCACTGCGTCCGCTGCCACAGTACCTATCACGAGAAGGATAACGGACTCCAGATGTGCAAGGTGGGGCACGATAGGGGTGTGTTGGTGAACATCAACGAACGTCCTGGGTACGTTGGGCACTATTTCCCATGCTGTGGCTTCGTATTGGAGACGAACGAAAGGATTGAGGATACGATGGGGAGGTGGTGTGTCATTGGGAGGCATACGACGAGGAAGGAGGGTGTGGTCTTTAACGAGACGAATGTCAGGGATTGTAAAAAGCGAGGGTGCTATGCGACGGGTCATTCGCCGACTGTCGTCATGGCTGAGCCGTAGTAGTGTCCAGTATTGTGTCCTTTCCATGTATAATGCATTAGGTTCGTGTAAAAAGGCTTCAATCCGTTGAGAAACTTAAAGAGAATAAGGATTGCGTCATCGAGGTGCCTCACGGTCGCGATCAATCCATCAAATCTCATCTTGGCCGCGACGATGAAGAAGACGGCCTGGACCTCCTCTGTGCCTTCAGACCGTATCCCGCCATCTCGTCCATCCCAACCCGCTGCCCAATCCAAGACAGGTGCAAAAGGGAAGGGAAAAGGGCCGGCAGAGGCGCCGAAGAGTCCTGCTGTTCAGAAACTCGTGAAGGCGATCAAGGATTTGCGGGAGGCGTCGTTAGTCGATCCAGATCCTAAGGGAGGGTGTTCCTGCCAATGTACGTACCTTCTCCCTCATAGCAGATATCAACATTGTCGATCTATCAACGCTATGACTCGCCAGCTCGCACACATCCTCTCTCAACATACACCCCACTCTGTCTCGCCTGCGGCCTCGTCCTATGTTCCATCAACCAACCCCATTTCGCCTGCCCACATTGCCTCGGTCCTCTCGTTCCTTCCAATACTCGACGCTCCGAGCTCCTTGAAATCATCGAGGGCGAACTCGCCGAACAAGAGAGGAAGGAAGAAGCAGAACGAATACGACACGAGGAAGAAAAGAAGGCCGCTGCCGGGGCGTTCCCGACTCTCGCTCAGTCGTCATCTGCTGGAGCGCCCACGCTCGTCCAACCAGCCCCAACGACGCACAAGGTGCTTTCGATCGGGGGCGGAAAGGGAGGTGGCAAGAAGGGCAAAGTGACCTTATCGTCGTATTCCCAATCGCCCACACCTTCCCAGCAATCCTCGCGGTCGTCGACACCTAGGCCTCGTGAGCCCGAAATCTTTCGGGTACCTCCACCACCAGCGGACCGCACGCCAGTGCTAGTGTCTTCTCGAGATTGGTCGAGGCCCTTCAAGAACCTGGTGCAGCCTGGCGCGGGTGGATTGTACGTCCCACCTCCCGCATCCGATAACCCGGGACCCGTTGAATCAAAGAAGGAAGGTGGAGGGAGGAAACGGAGGAGGGGTAAGGGAGGTGGGGAGAAAGGGAAGGAGAAAGAGAACGAGGATGTTATACCAGATGCCGGGGATGCCAATGGGACGTAGTATGCCGGTACGTCCCCTTTTTTCTTGCATTCTTCCCAAAATCATCGACTTATCCTAGTTACAGTAGGCACCTGTTCACCTCACTAGCTAGCATAGACAGTAATTGTCGTGTAAAGCATCCGACTGGGCCACACGCAGCGGGCTGACACCAGAATACATCAGCCACTTGCTCAATCACCCATCGTTCGGCCACTCTTGAGCGCAGTTCTGTGAAGGTACAAAGCTGACTGTCGTTTGGAGGAACCGCAGACGCTTTCGATGCATATCTGAGTCATCTCATACATTTGCCCCCATCTTGAAGCGAACGTTCACCGTCCAAACCACGAAATACTCCCTTCTTTGGTATGACGAATCTGTACTTACGACCTTTAGGTGTGGTGGGATCTAAATTATGCATGCAAGAGCAAAAAGTGGCAAGCGAAGTCGTTTAACCGGTACGGTAGCTGAAAGTGCCTCGTTCCCGCAAGCCCTTCCCCCGTCCTTAGCAAGCCCTGTGTCATGAGGTTCAGTTCAAGTGGTGAGCCGAATTTGCGAACTGCGAACTTTATCTGAGGTGAGAACGAACCCTCTATCGTATTTGACCCGACATGTTTCGTTTTCGTGTTCGTAAAGGTACACGACCTATCAGATTCACTCGTTGAGCGCAGTTTCAATGAATGCGAAGTCTCACTGCGGCGGAGAGTACTTTCTCATCAAGTCTTATCGTACGCCTCGAAGAGAATCGAGTCTACAGTTGTGATTGTCTCGTGATGGACGTTTGGTATGTGCGTCAGCTCATTTGTTTCCGAATTTCTCGTTCATTCATATCCCCAGTTCCCGATATCGCTAAAATTTGAGTCTGCCTCGTGTTCGTCCCAGTAACATCCACGCCCTCTCTGTCCTTTGTCTCCTCTTATTGATTCTGTCTCTCCTTGACCTCATTGACACGTCCAGCGTTTCCGAAAGTTCGCTAGGACGATCGAGGCACATCCAAATCTTGAACACAGAGTGCGTCTGCGACGCAGCACGGCAAGGCCAACCGCCAGATACTACGAATGTTTGAAAGCGATTAGGTGGCTAATGATGCGGGTCGAAATGAAGGACTGAGATTCTATGAATGAAGAGTTGGCGCTTCGAGTTGGCGTAATTTGGTAAGTGTGAATTGGTTGAAGAGTTCGTACAGGTGCCTTACCCGAATTTTTCACTCCATCAAAAGTGTCAGACATCCGACGATCGCCTTGCAATCCATGTCTTGTACGGCTTCCTGCAGATGTATCGCTCAGCAAGCAAGGTGATGTACGTCGGTTTCATGTGTTCGATCCATTGTATGCTGATATGAAACGAACGAGGGAATCCGCGTGTTCATAGACACATCCTTGCGCGTTGCCTGCCGCCATCCTTCATAGTATGTTTCTCTACCGTTCATGTCGTCGAACTGCCGACATTGTTGCTGTGAACGCCTTTTGAGCAGCTGAAAGGTGGTGATAGTCGTCCAGAATAGTTCTCCAAGCGAGTCGATTTCGGACACGGGAGCGTTGGACTCCGTCCTGCGGGCACGGGCGCCTAACTTTCTTCCCATCGGTCCCTCCCCATACAGCCGATTGTGTCGGACTCTGGTTCTCCTGTCACCGATCGTGACCTCACACCAAACGCGAAATGAACGTGGTAACCCTAGAGTATTTGATCCCGGAGCATGACAAAGTCATATTGGAAGATTCGTCAAGGCTTCAGTGCTGACAGGCTCACGTATGTGGAATAATTAGCCTCGCGGCGGAAGTGTATCCACCTGCAGTAACCCTTGAGGCTAAATCACTTCATTTGACCTCCGTCAACAGTCATTATTCCGTCCACGTCGGTGCGATCGTTATCGAGCTGAACTCGAGTCTGTCTCGTTCGCAGCACGACAGTACCTGAAGCATAACTGATAAATAGAGCAGACTTTTCCCTCCTCCGTCAACAGCTTGCCGCCCCCTGGGATCATGGGACTCCTCAGAGCAATAAAGAAGAAGCGCGTCATTGACGAGCTCCCTGGTGAGCTGTTTAACGAGCAGGTTTTGCGACAAAGCTACTGACGAATATTTCATCAGAGCGTGAGGCTACGGGAAGCCAAGTTCGCCTTGATGTCCCGCCGGAAGATCCCCCCAGTGCGTCCCCCAAGTCACACTCATCGTCCGATTGGCATCTTGTTTACTGACGCCTTTTCCAGAGGATGGCGCAACAGATAGCGAATGTCATTGTTGCCGTAAGCACTCGACACCAAGACCTAAGCTGAAGACGATGCCCTGCGGCCACAAGATGGGTGGCCGAAATCTCATTGTCTGCATCGACGGCACGGCAAATCAGTTCGGAGACAAGGTAAGCAAATAGAAAGAATACGTCGGTACTATGTCTCAGTCTCTGGATAGAACACCAACGTTATCGAGCTGTACAATCTCATTTTGAAAGCGACCGGCGATAATCAGCGTACCTGGTACAACAGCGGGATTGGAACGTATGCCAAGCCACGGTGGAAATCGATGATTTACTGGCAGCAAGTCCTGTGCCATTTGATAGATATGGCTATTGCATGGTGCGTTCGAATGATGGGAATGGGATGAATAGATTCTCAACCGATCAATTGGATGTAGGGAATTTGAACGAACGGTCCTGGGGGCTTATCGATGGCTGTCGGATAATTACGAGGACGGGGATTGTATCTTTTTATTCGGTGAGATCCTTCCTCTGACGATTGTTTGATACCATTCCTCATTCTACAATTTACAGGTTTCTCTCGTGGCGCGTTCCAAGTCCGAACATTGTCCGGAATGATCGATAGGGTTCGTTCTACCTATATACGCTCTAGCTCGGTACTCAAGCACAGTAGGTTGGCCTGATCCACAAAGGAAACGAGATGCAGATCCCATTGTTAGTATATCCAGTCTACGATCCGTACAATGTCTGACATGCTATTCCTCATCCCAGCGCATATCAGCTCTACGCAGAGTCCGACGAGGACCATGACAAAGCCGCCCCAGTTGGTTCGTCCAACAGTCAGGCACCCCAAGAACATGCTGCCCCAACGGGATGGATCCAGGTATTGCTTTCCATAATGGCGGCACTCATTTTCTCGCTACTCCGATGGGCGCCATGGAAGGGGGAATCGGTAGCGCAGCCTGCGTCAGATGAATCATCAGAAGCATGCGTATCCAAGGCGGAACGGTTCAAGCGAGCTTTCTCTCGGAAGGATGTTAAGGTTCACTTCGTCGGGGCATGGTACGTGATCTTTCTGTGACCTTCAACTGATTCACTGAACGAGGCCATCAGGGACACGGTTTCATCCATTGGGGTTGCAAGAGGAAAGAAGATGCTACCCGGCACTACCGACGGAATGAAACACGTCTGCCACTTCCGTCATGCCCTAGCGCTCGACGAACGCAGGGTGAAGTTCCTGCCGGAGTATGCGTGGGGAGGTTCAACTATGCCTCCGTCACGACCTTTAGACTGGAACCATACCCCGCCTCGTTCTGGGCTTCAAAACACCAGCGGCGATATCTATACACACATCCTGGAGGTCTGGTTTGCGGGGACACACTCTGATATGTGAGCTTATTTTTGCCTCTTGTTATGAGTCAAATGACGACGACTTCTTTCAGAGGAGGTGGAAACGTACAGAATCTTGGAATGGATCGAAGTAGACCACCGTTGAGGTGGATGGTACTGGAGGCGGTGGCTCTCGGCCTTCGAACAGCGGAGTTTGAACGAGAACTCACGTCAGACCAACAGATTGAATTCCAGGAATCGCTGACGGGGATATGGCATTTGCTCGAGTACTGGCCGCTCCGCCGACTTACCTTCCATCGGGACCCAGCCGGAAAGATAATTACCCGAAGGTGAGTCCATGCCTCTCCCTCAAAGAGCCTTTTTCTTACAAGTTCTTTTTGAGCCCTCACCGCGGACATCGTAGAACTATTCACTGGGGACAGAAAATCCATAGCTCCCTCGTCCTCGCTAAGACACCCCTTCCCTACTACCCTAAGGCGCGACCCCCTGCTGGAAGGGACACTCATGGGCGCCTTATACCCCTCAATGAGGATGAGCCGTTTTGGGACGCCTTGCGCAAAGATGGGCTGTCAAACTCTAGCGGATGGCTGGAGATCGACATTTTTGAGTATGCGAGAACGGTTTTCAAAAGACATACGAATGGAGTCGGGGCTGAGGATGCGCTGAAAGAAATTGTGACAAAATGTAAGTCCCATTTGGCATGATTTCGCTTCAAGCTAGCTAAATTTGTGCAGACCCGCAGGATGGCGCACAGGCCGTCTACGACGAGACTATCGAGGCCATTCGACTATGGACCCAAAATTCACCTGCCTTAGAAGCCAAACATCGACTGCTCTCCACCACCATGGAAATCTTGGAAGGTCATTTAGAACATCTTAAACATCAAAAATGGCGTGGGCATCGCAATCTATTTAGCGAGGGGCTGTGTGGTTCGGATGACCACTGGCAAGTAGCAGAAAGGTTTCTGCGCCACATCTCCTGTGAGTACATCGTACTTTTCCTAACAAATAGATTGTCTGACGACCTTCATTCACGACCTCTCCCTGGGGCCGATAGGCTCAAAAGACGGCGCACAGGTCGCGTACAATGAAATCACAGAATGCCTTCGGTTATGGAAGGACGATTTACTCAAGCGGGAAGCCGGGCATCGACTGCTTTGCACCGCGATAGAGATTATGGAAGAACACTCAAAAGATCTCCGGCTTCAAAAATGGCGCGATGTTCGGGATTGTTTAGGCGGTATCTTGAGTAGTGGTACAGACAACCGTCGGCACATCGCGGAGGAGTTTTTGCATCGCTTCACCGGCGGTAAGTGGATCAGACTATTGTACCATTGGTCTCCCTAACAGTACTCGTCCATCGTAGACGTAAACTGCCTAGTCGAGCTTCAAGGGCATTTACAGAAAGTGCGTTCTGTCGTAGTCTTTCCCGATGGCAAGCGCATCGCTTCTGGCTCGAACGATCAGACAATCAGGATCTGGGACATGGAGACGAAGGCGCAGGTAGGAGAGCCGCTGGAAGGGCACACGAACATTATCAATTTGATTGCAATCTCGCCTGACGGCAAGCGCATCGTTTCTGGCTCTCGCGATCGAACAACTCGGGTCTGGGATGCAGAGACGGGAGAACAGGTGGGAGAGCCGCTACAAGGGCACTCCTCTGTGTCCACAGTCGCAATCTCGCCTTGTGGCAGACACGTCGTCTCAGGGGGCACAGATCATACACTCCTAATCTGGGATGCAGAGACNGGGAGTGAGGGTGGGAGAGCCGCTACGAGGGCACACAGATTACGTGCAGTCTGTTGCATTCTTGCCTGACGGCAAGCGCATTGTCTCTGGGTCCGACGACAGGACTATTAGGATCTGGGATGCGAAGACAGGGGTGCAGGTGGGAGACCCGCTACGAGGACACACAGGTTTGGTACTTCCTGTCGCAATCTCGCCTGACGGCAGGCGCATCGTCTCCGGCTCTACCGATAACACAATTCGGATCTGGGATGCGGAGACAGGAGATCCGGTGGGAGAGCCGCTACGGGGGCACACAAGCAGTGTATACTCTGTTGCAATTTCTTCTGATAGCAGACGCATCGTCTCTGGCGCCATGGACACCAAGATTCGGATCTGGGATGCAGAGACGGGGGCGCAGTTGGGAGAGCCGCTACGAGGGCACACAGGTCCTGTGGAGTCAGTCGCAATCTCGCCCGACGGCAGACACATCGTGTCAGGCTCTTGGGACACAACCATTCGAATCTGGAACGCAGAAGCGATCTTGGTCTGAGAAACACGTTATTTGGACTTCCAAGACTGTTCCCCATCTTCAACGTCGCTATCAATATGCTCTTATGATATCCTCATTTCTTCACCGCTTTGTACGTGTTCCCCTGCCTTCTCGCTAAGAGTTCGTTCTGCCATAAGTCTGATCCCTTTTCTTCACTTTACATACTAGTTACGATCAGTTCTTTTGCCCTTACCTAGTAATTCTACACCAATCCTCATCCTCTGAATAAGACCCTCAGATGTAGCCCAGTTCAGGCGTCGGATGATGAGAATCTCATCGCAGCTCCAGTGAGAGTGGTGGCGTCGAGGCGGAGAACGAGGCCTGAGTGGTACATCAGCTTAATATTCGGGACCAGCAACTGAAGAGACGAGGCGTAGCATGCCGCAGTGTACCTCCCTCTGTCACGTTTAAGGATGCTCCAGCGCCTTTTGGCTGAGATTCTGCCGCGAATAACATATGGAGGCCGAGAGACTCGGACCCATACCCTTCGTACATATCGAGCTAAAAGGTGTGGGAGTGGCGGCTCTGCTCTGCCTCCTGAGTGAAGCGTCTGATACAGAGGGTATGTCGACTGCAACAAGCTTGGAAACGCCATACACTGGGGAAGGGCAACCTAACAACATGGAGTAGTGTCGACACGTTGAAAGTCTCGAGCTCCAATCGTGCTCGAGTCAGAAGTGATAGGTTTGAGCCATGCTCCCTCTTGAGGATCTAATCGCGTTCATGAATATGCCATGAATATCTGGCCGGGTCTCAGCTACCGTTAACATAAACGCGCCCTTCGTAAATATCCTTGAGCCTCAAGGTGTGGGGTGGGTATTTGCAGCTCGGACTCTGCGGGCCCGGTGAGTTGAGGTTTCGATCCGCACTCTGGTGAGCACGTTATGTCGGGACGTACCATTCTTTTCGATGAGTGGGAATGGCAAGGGAAGGGAGATTGCAGAAAATCATCGCAAGCTTGGAATCGTGAATTTGCCTCCAGCCCCTTCGATAAACACCGCAAGACAAACACCGACAATCCCTCCCTTGAGGCAGAATCCAAGGCACCTCGTGCTTCCATGTTGCCTATCAATCAAGAACCTTCCATCGGGCTGCAGTTTCCGAGTTGGCCTTGTTCAGCTCAAGCTTCCATTGCAGAACAGATTTTTGCATTTCCTGAGCGAGATAGGGTGCCACTGAGAGGTCAAGCAACAAAATTAAGCCAAAAAGCCAGTCTAACATGAAGACGCGACGCGTCAGGACGCGTCTCCGGATCTTGGTTTCTGGTTCTGAATTGGGCCTGTTACCATCAGTCACGCTCGTTCGCTGAAATCGTTTGGCAGTTTATTTTGCAAACGACTGTAGTAACATTGCACTTTCCAAATGGTTACTACATGCCTCCCTATGTAGAAATACCCAAACTCCGAGAATTCCCAGAAAACACCAAAATATATTTGAGGAGAAGCTCAACCGCCGTACGTAGATGAGTTCTACATCCCTAAATCCAATTTGAGGAAGCCCTAGTCAATTAAAGGTCACTTATACTGCCTTTATAGCCTGCTCCGAGTACCAATGCACACCTACCTTGCTAGTTCATTGACCAAGATTGAAAAATCGGACAGGCTAGGTGCAGTAGCATTGTCCTAATATCCTCAATGCCACCATATTGGGAGTAGCCGAAAGATACAGTGATAGCGGATGATAGAGGGCCGCCATTCTATCCTGAGGCTTAAGAGTACAAGGAGGGGGAGGTGCTTCTTGAGTCATATTGTCAAAGTCTTGGGTGGATGTCCAATGTTGCGCCTCTGTAATATATACCGTCGGAGTTGAAACATTTAGTAGAGTTGAAATAGAAAAACCGCATGCAATTTGAGTAAAAAGCAGTCGAGATATCGTTGAAAGTGCTCGTCAGACCCTAAATTGCTGGTTTGATGTTATGATAGTACTCTGTCATCACTTTGCAATTTACGAACCTTCATGTCATATCTCGCCTCCCACGGGGCGGATTGACAAGCGGTCTTTTGCATACAGCGCTTGAGATGTACCACAGTATTTTACCGATTTATTGGAGAATTAATATGATGTCCTTTTACCCACAAAGTGAGAAATACGCCCCATTTTTAAATATTTCTTCGAGCGGGTCTCGAGGTGTCTTGACAAGTGAAAGAATGGGGCGGGTACACATAATCTGCTTTGGATATCCTTATGCTCAATGTTACCAAAAGTAAAACCTGAGTGGTGTGTCTACAGAGAGCTGCCAGCTATGAAGGTTTGAATATCCAAGTTTCCGGCCTCTCTTGATTGCTATTGAGCTTCCCCGGTAATCTAGGTAACGTGTACGAGCTTTGGGAGCATATATACAAAGGTTAATAGCAGTATATAGCTTATTTAATGCAGTATGGCCCTCCCACAAATATCTCTGTTATTTTCGCGGATATACAGAATCAGCGCACTCGTGCAAGAGGAGCACAAGGAGCAGCACCTCAAATGCTCTAGAGCCATTGATATGTGCCTCTAAAGTGCTTCTATTCTTGATTCCGGCTGATTTACCAAGTTAAAGCCTGAAAGGGTGGAAGGAGGAGGAGAAGTGGTGCTGACTGAATACCGTCATAGTGCACAGCATTTATTCCACAAAAACCAGGCTATTTTTACTCTATCATCTATGGGTAAACGATCTCCAAACTTTATGAGATTCCGCCCAAGTTTGGCTGAGATATGACAACAGGCGGGAAATGGGCGGGATCAGGGCGGGACATCGAGTGCGAGTGATTTGACAACGGCACCGCGGCGCCACGCGATGGCCAACATGATTAATCATTGTTGATGGCGACCGCAATCAACGTCGCCCGCTGGCAATGGTGCATTGATGGCACCCACTGGTACACTTCGCACGACTTGCATTATATCTTGGGGACGGTTTCCTGAGCCGGCATTTAGCCCATAATTATTCGCAGTTAGTGGCCCTTACGCCTTTGTAGCTAACCTAGCTGGTCAAATTATACCCAGCTAGTTAGCTGGGGATTTGGTGAGGATCAGGTGCACCACAGTTAGCGTTGATACCAACTACAGATCGACACCAGAAATCATTTGGACATGCTTGGCGACTACCTTTATGTGCACTTGGGTCTCTGTCCACCCAAACGTGCCTCAAGAATTTTATTTTTTAGGGCCAAGATGGTGGGATAACATGCGCGACAGGCTCATTCTGTTTGGCTGGACCCTCCTCGCTCCGGAGCTAGTCCTTGTGTTTGCGTATTCCCGCTACCGTAAGAAGCGGGTCTTGTAGGACCCCCCCCCCGCAAACACTCGATCACCAGAAAGATGTCTCTGGCGATGGAGCATCAACGGTTTTCTCTATTTGGGTTTTACGGCCCGGTTTCTGTTGTTTGCCTCTCATGATTTTGAACGCAATGCGCACAGATATGAGCTTTGAAGCGGCACAACACGACAGAAAGTTCGGGTCATCTTTGAAGATGAAAGGGCAATGTTCAACTTCGAGACTAGTCTCAAGGAATTGCGTGCTATTCTTTTGCCTTTTGCCAGGGCAATCAAATGCCTCAAAGCTTGGGAAACAACACTGATGTGTACACCTACTGGATTGCAATCGTCGCACAACTGCACGATCTGATCCTGGCTGACAACAGCTTGAGGACAAGGAGCAGATACACCACTACGACAAAGGAAGAAATCCGCCGAATTGCAAATTATCGATTTTCCGAATTAATTGACAATGAACGCAGTTTGAACATCTACCTTACAGCATTTTACCTTGACCCAGGTATGACAGCTCCACATGAGTCCACAGTAAGGTACTTACAACCACATCTAGCCAATTGTTCAGCTACGATATACACCCAGCCAAATCCCTTGACAATACAGCCAGTCAAGGTGACGCTATTGAAGCCTGGGCAAGCAACCGCAACTGCCACAACATCAAAGGAGCCAGATATTGTCACTCGGGTTGGGAAGAGTCTTCAATTGATCCTCTGGCAAGAGTACAGCTCGGCGTACACTGTCGGAACACCAGTCAACGTTGCACGCGAGCGGATGAAAGAAATCAACCCTCACCTTGCTGAATTCTTGCCGAAAAAAGCGCTGGACATGTTACGGGAACAAGTCAAAGCATATGCAAATGGGTACCCTCCTTTCAATCAAAAGAAGAAGTCAGATGAATCATTGAGGGACTAGTGGAAGGTCTATGTCCTTGTACCATGCATGATGAGCAATGAGACAGCAAGTTGCTTGTTCACAGTTTAGCTATGTTACTGGGGTTTTTGTTTTAATAGAGAAGCACAATCGAAGCGTAAGCAATGAGAATTAATAATTTTGATGAACAAAGTATCTGAATAGATGGATACTTTGCGTATGTTGGGGCTGTAGGCCACAACCCGAAACCGTCACTGAATCTGTAAAAGACCCGAGTGAGTGACCATGCCCCAGTTCTGTAGACGCCCTTGCGACGCGTGAACGAATGAGGNCGCCCAACCAGTAGGAGAAAGGGCACAGAGCAAGACGCACCTGTTAGCAAAGTTGCCGCAGCATGGTGATGCGTTGCGCAAATGGTTCCAATGCTGGAGATGCTTGAATATATGGAGCCAGGATTGCTGAATGCTTTCGGAGGTAGATTGTGAAAGCATCACTGCTCCAGCGGCCGATAACACGAACAACATCAAATGGAATACCCCGAAGGAGGTACTCAAGAACACCACCAATCCTGAAGCAATGGCCCTGAATAGGTTGCTTGCCTGCCCTATCCAGAGCTACATTCACCCTCTTGAGAAAGGCCGACTTTGTTAAAGGACGAAAACCTGAACTGTGCCTCCAGCCAAAAAGGGGTTCGCTCTGCCCAGGGTTATTCACCCGGAAGTGATTCACCAAAGCTGAGTGAGGATTACAGGGCCCATCCTGCTCCGACCACTGTGTCACCTCCCCTGCAACACACATCTTGGTCCTTGGTAGCCGGAAGGAAGTGACCTTGAGCCCAAAACGATCTTCCTGAACGTCCACCAAGCAATCCGAACGCTTGATGTGAACCGCTGGATCGAATGAGTTCAAGTTGGGCACTGTGAACTCTCCCAGACGTGACACAGACCAGAAAACCGTGGTCATGCATGCCAGAACTGCAGCGTCGAGTGGAGAAGATAGGTCGAGATCGGAGAGAACGGCTGTCATGGTATCAATCATAATGGGATCCTGCTTCGAGCGACGTGACAAGGCAGGAGCAAGACGTTCAGCAGCTGCATATGCTGAGGAAAGAATCCGGTCAGACACATCCCATCGCAACCGATGAAGAGTATGCCATGCCCGAATCCCTGCTACATAGTTGCGCACAGCCGAACTGGAATAAAGTCCTGCACAGGCTGTGATGAACTCCAGCAGCAGGGCCTCACCAACAGGTGCACGGAGGAGCTCTGGGATGGGGGGAGAACAGTTGTCACAAAACACATGGAAAGCCAAAAGGCCAGCCCCATAGGTCTGCCTTGTAGACAGTGACCATGCATGCATGAGCACATCCGCCACCTGCCCTCCCTCAGAGCTACCTGCCACCAGCCCAGCTGGCATCCACAATCGCAAACAATCTTCAGCACGACATGCCAGCCTCAACTGAGCACCCACACCCTGAGGAGCGACTGACCCACCCCCCCTACCAGGTCCCACCGAAACGCTGGAGGTACTCATACTCATCCCCGCCAACCTCACCCTGGTCTGCAAACTCCGACTCACAGGGTGGCTTTGGTGAAGGGAGGGGGGCTCGACCCTCTTGCCAGAGCTGCCGCTCAGATGGCGTGAGGGGCTCGGTGGCATCAATGATGAAGTGCTGGAGCTGGGAGGGGATAGGAACGAGCGGTAATAATCGAGATTGGTTGGGGTACTGGGCACGGGATGGGGCATCTGCTGGGTTGTTGCCACTGCGGACGTATGAGGGGTAGACGCATTCAACGGAACCATAACCCTTGAGGTGGTTGAGGATGCGCTTGAAAACATTGTTGACGGCTGTGTTCCTGCTTCGGAAATTTCGCCAACCTTCGACGACCCCATGGTTGTCCCCAAACACCCTAAAATTTGTCCCAGCTGCTGAACCTCCGGTGAGGGCGAGTATGAGAAGCTCGAACCCGACAGCCTCTGCCCACTGGATATCCTTCTCCCCATCGCGAGATTTCCATCCTGGGAGAAGCCTCCAAGCCCTCCACTGATCCCCAATGACAATTGCGATCCCAACACCAGAACTGGCGTCAGAGAACGCCCCATAGTCTGTAAGCCTGGTGGGGAACATGCTGGAGATAGACTGGTAGACACTTGTTCGGCAGAGAATGGAGAGCCACCACTCGAGATCCTGCCTGACAGATGAGGGCGGGTGTCGAAGAGCGAAAGGACGGTTGGAGTAGAGACCAAGCATCGTTTCCAAGCCAGTGAGTCGTGCACGTCCGGCTGGAACAACGAGTGTCGCATGAAGAAGCTTCCCATATAGCTGTTGAACCTCGAGCAATGAGTATGTGGTCTTCCTCTGCCACTCCGCAATGGCGTCCATATACTTCCCCTTCTTTGCGCTCGACAGAGAGACACTTTTGTCCTGCAAATCCCAGTGGAGACCAATGTACTCCCCTCCGGATGCAAAAGGCTGGTCCTTTGAGGTCTCCCAAGGAACCCCAAGAAGAGATGAGAAGTCATCGACGTCTTGTAGACCATAAGCATAATCCCCGTCCAAACCCGCCACCCCAACAGAACAGTCTCGCAATGAGAACTGACAATCCTCAAACAATTCCACCACTTCTCCGCCTGGCCAACACCCTCCCTCATACCAAATCCTACCCCTTGCCTGGCGCATCCCACCAACTGTACCAACCAACCTGCTCCAATCCCCCCTAGTCCTATTAAAGTCACCCAAAAACTCCCGTCGAACCCGAAAGAAGACAAAGTCGTCAACCCACTTTGTAACCGGACCCATTCCTCGCCAGCACAAGAGGTCTGCCAGTGTGTCTGCAACCGTTCCAAACACTCTGCCAGAGGGGCGTGCACCAAAGGCTGCAAAGGGGTCCACACAGAAGAGATCCACGCCAACGTTGACAACAGTGGCAGGCCACTGCAAACGGTGCAGAGGAATAGTCTGATAGGCCTCGGAAATATCCCTAACAGCCATTTGAGAGCCCGGAGGGAGGTGGAAGATGAGGGTCGCAACAGAGGCAAAAGCTCCCCAAGTGCATGGGAACGTCGAGGCGTCAGTGTGAGAGTTGACCGATGGCGCAGGGAAAGATGGCGTAGGGTGGTGGGGGAATGAGAAATCCTGTATAATCCGATACTTCCCGGGTGTTGACTTTGGAATGATAAAAAGGGGAGAGCACCGAGAAGGGATTCAACAACAGCCCTGGACATAGGCCCAATGTACCGCCCCATTCCCAGCTCCCTCTCCACCACCGTGATGAAGTGCGAGTAAAACTCATCAACGGAGGATTTATTTGGAGGAACTTGGGTAACCTCCACCCTCGGGAAACCAACTGTGAACCCAGACCGCAGCCCTTCAACCACTCTGGGGTAACAAGACTCCAGCCCCGAGTGACGGAGGAGGCTTTCGAGAGCATCGACCCTGTACGGCGATCCAGGATCACGCCCTCTGCGCTCGAGGACAGGTCTGAGCACCATGATCGGTAGAGGCGCAGCCCGAGCAGATGTGGCGTTCGTGGTGGTTCTTGCTGGAGCATCCGTACACGGTCTGCCAGTTGTAACAAAGCCGCTGGTTGCCAGGCTTGAGTCGCAGTTGACCGTTGACCCGCCTGGAGCAGGTGGGATATTGTCTGTCCCATGTCTTCGCTTCGGAGCAGACCGAGACAGTGTGTTGGTGGCGGCCGAGGCAAACGGCACAGGCGGAGAGGGCCTTCGAGCCTGTGCCCTTCCGAAAATCCTGTCGAAAGGGTGATTGCGAACGTTGGTGTTGATCGTCTCTGGATCGGGGAAAATTGCGCCTGGGAGACCTGGAGCGGGAACGACCACGAGGACGGCCTGAGGACCGTCCTGCAGCAGGTCGGGATCCTCGGTGGGAGTCGCGTAATTCCGTCCGCACTGCGCTTTCAGCAGCTACAACCGCCTGGGGTGGCCAAGGGTCGAGCATAGCGCACGGAATTGTAGAGAAGCAAGTGGAGCATGATGAAGCAGGAGCAGGGCGAAACAGGTGTCGCATTCGATGAATGGAAACACAAGAAAGAATTAATCTTCTGATAATAAGAATAAATTAGACCGCTTTACTGACCCTAATATCAGCCCTCCTATCCTGACGGCGCCTGAAGCGATCGTACGCCTCGTCTTTTGCCCTGCGGAGCGCCTCCTCGTTCAAAACGCTGATGTCGGGAGCGTAGCTTGCACCTCTGGTCTCGATGTACTGGTGCCAGAGTTTCCGCTGCTCCACCATGTAAATGACACTGCGGTTTTTGATGTGTTTGTTTGGGGAGCACATTTTGAACAAACCAAATGCAAGGGTTGACTTTGTCTTCAATCTGCAATTCAAATGTTTGGGCTAGACAAATTCAAATTTGCATTGCATGTGTTCTGCCCCCTYCTGCCAGTACTAAACTTCGCTCAATATGTGTCCAATGTAGGCACATTTAACACAAACTGTAAAAAAACTCATTCCTTGCACCTGATTTGCTTAATATGTGCTTATTGAACAAAAAACTGCAGTGTAACACTGCTAACAAACAGTAATATAGAGAAACCCTGGAGTGTAGACCGTTGCTCGGATTTGCCAATACATAGATGGCAAATTCAACTACATTTGGTGCCCCCGGTGATACGACTGAGAAATGACCAGCTTCATAACCAACAGAAAATGCGGCTCCAGCAGGATTCGAACCTGCGACCCCTACACTATGGCCGTGTTGCTCTACCACTGAGCTATGGTGCCTGTGACTACAACCCTCCGGTTCTATGGATTTATGCCTCTTGCAACCTAGACTACCAGTAGTTGATTAGCCACCCATCACCTGGAACCACACAGATTAAGACAATGTTCGCAATGGAGAATCTCCGGAGCAGCATCACCTGGATCTGGCAGTACGTGGCCCCAATGGTGCCCCGGTTCCACATTTTTGGCGCCGGTAGTTTGAAAGAGATGTCATGTATAAGATCGGGGTGTGGATTGGAGCACGTATTTGTCTATTAATGTTTTGCATATTTACGCAATCTATTGTATTTGTGTTTCTTGCTCAATGTTGTGGCCTTACACCCAATAGCTTTGAAGGCTTTCAGGTTTTATGAGCCATGGAGTACACTTGGAGATAGACAAAAGGATCACACTTTCTACTATTGCTTCAACGCATTAGTAAACTGCGATCATGATTGAGATAACCAGGCATTCAAACTCAGGAGACAAAAATGTGTTGCTGCCCTTCACCTTCACTCTCACGTTTACCACTGTCCATCACAATGGTCAATGTCTCCACCCACCTAAAGCTCGCCGGTCAATGGGCCCGACTGATAATCATCCCATCTCTAGGTGAGCCAGGGCCACCACAACCCTCGGCTCACCAGTCCATAGCTGCCAAAAATTTGCTTGACAGCAAGAAGATCACCACGCACACGTGGGCTTACCCCAGCCCTCCTGAATCCTTCTTGAACCACAAGTGGGAGTGCGATTGGGAGGACGTGCGGATGGCCTTTGGAAACCTGACTCCTGACAATCTGTGCATATTGCGGAAGACCCCGGTCCTGAACCGCATCATCATGGCTGTGGTGATAGGGGTGAAGTGCATATTCCCCAAGGTGTTTGGGGTCGTACTCGAGGGGAACCTGATGGTCAACAGTGATGTAGCAAACGAGTTGAAAACTACTCCCAACATCTCACTCCACAAAGGCAAAAAGGAACCACCAAAGACCAATTGGCAAACCAATGGACCACCTCAGGCTTTTATGGAGGGGAAGGGGCCCCTGTCAGCATTGGACTATGGGCTGAATGAAGGGCTGGATGAGCTCCTCGGAAAAGTTCTTGAGAAGGTTTTCTATGGAGGCGAGTATGACGCGGTGGCTTACAAGATTTTTGGCCAGGTGAGCAAGGTTTTTTTTCTCACAAATCCTCTCACTAAGCTGTGACAGGTGCTGGAGGCATGTCACCAATCTCAGCTCAAGTTCGGCTGCCTCATTGCCCCACCATTCCTTTTCCGTCCAGCCTGCTTCATTGAAGTACCGGGAGGTTCCAAAGCACACGCCTTCCTGAGCCCGAATCGTATATCCTCCGCCCACGAGTATGTGGATACTAGCGACCCAGAAGTATGGGAAAAATTCATCTGCGAGCTCATATGGTTTACATTCTGTGTTTGGGTCAAGGCATTGGAAGATGCTCAGGAAGGGATGAAACGGCACCCTATGTGGAATGAGTGGGAGGATCACATCGAGAGATCCCTTTGTCCGGATAGGACTCAGGCCCTTGAGCAATCAGGGTTTCTTGGGTCAATCCTCAGGCTGATCAGCAGCATAGTCCAGCATTTGCTATCCTTTTCATTCTCCGTTTTTGGACCTTGACTTCCATTCTATTTCATCAAGTCGTTCAATACAAGCCGAGTCCAGGTTCCGTCGGTCATTGATTCGTGAGTGGCTTTCACATCTGAGTTGTGTATGTACTCTGAAAATGTCTTACAGAAGCAACTGGACTCGTTTTGTTCATGCCTCTCTCATTCCAGACTCGATCACCAATCGGGAATTTGCGACAGTGTGCATCTATCATCGATGGGGGCTTGTAGTCAAGTACACTTTCAAGGAGAGCGGATTTGAGAGGGAACTTGAGGCCTTGCAAGCCCTTGAATCAATGGAGCATTCCCCTTCCCTGATTGCTCATGGCACCACTGCTGCCAGGCCCCATACATCCCCCATTCCCTTCCTTGTGATGACATATCATGGAGAACCTGTCCCAAAATTTAACAAGTCGATTGCGTGAGTTTATTTTCTCGTTCACACTTGGAAAATTTGGCTGATGAACACAGCAATCTGATCTATATCTCAATAGTCAAGCCAATGCATGAGCTTGGCTGGCATCATCACAACATCAAACCTGATAATGTCATGATTGATGTCCATGACAAGCTGACCATCATCGACTTCAACCTTGCAGTGCCTGCCAATGAGTGTAAGCAGCGCATTTGCCCAGACTTGTTGTTTTTGAGGAGGTGGGGGATCAATGAGACTTAAGTATCAGTAGGCCGTGTCTTTTTCTATATCATTACTATGCTATCCATCTTTATACCATGTGGCTTTAATGGACTCCCAACTCTGGAGGATGCTTGAAAACTGGAGCCCCTGATAATTGAAAAGCTGGAGCTTCTGATAAAAAAAGCGAGAGCTTCTGATAATTAAAAAGCCGGAGCTTGATTGCTGAAAGGCCGGAGCATCTGATCAATTGTCTTGCCATCCTCAATGTCCATGGCACGCAAAGCGGAGGTGGTAAGAACTGCGAGTCGCATCACAAAAATCGGCACAAGTGTGGAACAGGACACTCTGTTATTCCTGGTCATGAACTGTTCCATCTTTTAACCTTGTATTGCCGGACCCAGAGAGCGCCCCATTCCATCTTTGGACTGGAGCCATGTTTATGGTCTGTGCCTGGGAATGCCCGGAGTATGGAAGCAACCCTTATCACAAGAAAGTGCATCATGGCTAGGTGGCAGCATATTCAGGTAGGCCATGGCTTGAACTCTTGCCAGATCTGGGCAAAATTTGACAGCATAAAAAACAATTGACAAAAACTATGCAGGTATTGTTACATCAAGAACTAGTTGTTGAGGACTCCATTATCAAAATCAACATGCTGGTGTATGTCCGGGTTATAGGCTTGGGGAACAGATAGTCCAGCGCCAAAATCTACGAGACCCAGGCAGATAGCAGTGCCTTCGAGTGTATCTGTGTGATGATTGAGAACCCAAAGGGTGGAGCTGAGTTAGAAGTCCTGCTATGAGACCGGACTTGGCAGAAAAAGGGTCATTGTTGCTCGGGATTTTGGGCATGTTTCCATTCAAGGAAAGCCCGGGCTTCGTGGGTTGGACAGTGAGCTCTGGGGTTTGGATCAAGGAGGGCCCGGGCTTCATAGGTTGGACAGTGAGCTCCGGGGTTTGCATAATGGCGGGCTCTGGTATTGGCATGGGAGCCAGCAGGAGAGATTTGAACGGATCAAGAGCGAGAGGTGGTGAAGCAGACCCCGGAGCTTGTGAGGCCGCTTGTGAGGCAGGTTCCAAGGCTGGCAGGGCAGGTTCCAGGGTTGAAATGGCAGGCTCAGATCTGGCCGGCGAAAGGCGAGTTGGAAGAGCCGACTGCTCCGGTCCTGAGACAGGCGGAGATCGAGGAGCAGACTCAGGCACTGTTGGTAGACCGAGCTGTGGTGTGGCCAAGCAGGAATTGTGACCGTTGACCCATTGCTGATAAGGGGGCGGCGGTGATTGCTCGACTGGCTCCGGTGATTGCTCGAGTGCTACTGGCTCTGGTGATCCGATAGGGCTGATGGGGGGCGTCCTCTGGATAAGCATAGAAGCCCGGGGTGACTCCACGGAGCCCTCTGGAGATTGTTCCTGGGTTTGTACTAGGGACGGAGCACGGTCAGGGTCACCTGGTTGGACACTCATTCTCCACCCAATGACGGTGTCTGCTCCAAAGTTCTCCTGCCAATACTGGAGTGTACGGCTCACACCACGGCGCGGTGCACGATTGAGCTGAGCTCGTGCAATGACCGGAGTGACCATCATGGAGGGAACACTGGATCGATCACCTAATTGCATAGCCACATTGTCAGTTTGTTTTGAAAAGACAAAGGATTGTCCACACCTGCATCTAAGCCATGAGCTTCAGAAGAAGAGGTGTCTGACAAGAAAATGGAGATGTCAGCTGTTTGCTTTTATCATGGAAAAATCTTCCTACCAGTCAATACAGTTAGACTGGAGACTGGAGAGTTGAACATGGTGGTTGTGGTAAGAGGGACCAACGATGCATAGAATGAAGAAATTTGTTGTAGTCACATGACAAGACTGAACTTCAATCTTCAAGTTCAGACACTCTATTGAATTTTCCCGCTAACAACTTCTTGAACCACAACAGCCACCATCCCTCCATCCCTCCACCACTCTCACTGGGCCCTTCCAATGGCTGATAAAACAACATCCAGCACTCTAGAAAAGCTGAAGAGACAAGGAGAAGAACTGGAGAAGCTGATTGAAAGCTCTCTGGATTTGGAGGATGAGGAGTTCTTTAGAAAAATCACCACTCTGCTGGTAGGTCTTGTCTGGTTCAGGGAAGAGAGAATCAAATTGATTAGTCCTATTTAGGAAACTTTGATGAATGATATGAAGGCCGGAAAACTGATGAGTCAGAAAAACATAATCATGGCAGGTCAAGGGGTCCGGCTTTGGACGAAGGCATATTGGGAACACAAGAGGGAGAATACCCCCGCACCTTCCCGCACTTGGACCAAAGACATGAGGAAGAGTTACGGACGAGTGCCCAAAACTCCTGAGACCTCCGGTGCCTCCCATCCCCAGGTTGAGGGTTCCGGCCAGTCTCAGCCTCAGGGCAATGTGTGGCGTACCGTTGGAGGTACGGCCCCAGCTCCGATTCCTGCTCTTTTCAGCTCAGCTCCGGCCCCTGCTCTTTCCGGCCCAGCTCCGGTCCCTATTCGTTCTGGGGATACTACGGTCCCCCCTCTTCCTTCTCGCCAAGCTCCAGTCCCCGCTACCTCCGGGCCTTTGCCCTCTGGCTCGGCACAGAATCCCGGTGGTGATGCCATGGACATTGACTCGGATCACGAAGCTGCTCCCCTCCAGTTAACCTGCACACAAAGCTCAAGCGAGCGGCTCCAAAATTGAAGGAGTTTGTTGAAGAACGTGAAGACGACGTTGATACAACCGTGTTCGCTTTTTCGCGAATAAACACTCTTTTATTGAATAACCACACATAGTTCAATACACGGTCGTGTCTATTCAAATCTCTATGTTACAAAACCCTGCTAGTCTTAAGATACCTCGCGTGGCACGAAGGATAATTATAAGAGTGCACTACTCTTGGGTTCACGAGAGTTGGGGTCTGCTCGAGGACTGCCGACTTAGAGGCG
>SDEE01000575.1:0-32564 GCA_004126415.1 Candolleomyces aberdarensis | reverse complement strand
CAAACGGTGCCTACATACAAAATTCCCTTGTGGCTTCCATCTCAGATTGGAAACCAAGCCCCCTTCGACCTCGCACTTGCCCGTCTGGAATTCAAGCTTCGGGAAGCTCAGGCCCACGAAGCCCTTGGAACGCTGCGGCGCTGTCTTCAGATGCGGGCCACATTCTACGATACCAAAGACAGGTGGGCCCGGGGACAGAAACAGAATACCCGATCCCGGAACGCTATCAATTCCACGCAGGCCCGCATCAATGCGGCTCGGGACGAGTATCGAGCCGCCCGCACCGCCTTAATCAACCTCAGCCAGCTTTTATCACAGCCAATGGATGAATCCCTCCAAGTCCTGAACGACTCCGATATTCGATCAATGAAGTCCACAGAAACTGATCGAGACAGTGCGGGAAAGGTCTTCGCTCTGTCCAAAGCACTTCGTCCCCTTGAGGATGAAGACCTTCGTCCTATACAACAAGCAGCATCTGGGACGGTTGGTCTGACAGGGGATACCAGGAAGACTCTATCATGGATTTGGCGAAGAGGTAACATCACGGATGGCGAAGACAATTCCTATTATGATGAAGGTATGTGGTTCCTGTGCGCTCTGCAAATACTATACTGATATACCAGCAACATGTAGAAATTCGTGTGGAGTGGGCGAAATCCCGGAGTCGGGTTGCGCGCTATCGGGAAGAAATGAACATTGTTCAAGAAGAGATGAATAGAACCCTTCGTTTCTGGGACTGGAAGGCAGATCAGTGGATGGCGCTCGCATCCGCTCAAGACACCCGCAACTTGAGTCCCGCAATCCTCGACGGAATGAAGGCATACTCCTGGCGGCAGGCAGAAATGTGTCGCCGCTTGAAAGTGACGTTTCAGGCGCAGTGGCGGGACGTCCCCGAGCTCATTTCAAACTCGAAGGAGCTTGCCAGCAACCCAGATACATGGTACGAGATGAAGGAGGAGGAAGAGAAGAAATTGGAAGCGGCAAAGTTGAGGCGTTTGGCATCGAGGGCTCTCGGTAAGAAATAAATTGTTCAGTATGCTACTCTGTTCCAGTATATGAGATACAAATTGATCGTTTTTGGACTGTCAAATTACACCACTCTCGATTGTCAGTGATGAAAATGTTTGTCAAAGTTGGCAACACCCTCGACGTGGGTGGTGCACCCGTTCATCAGCTTTTGCACTACTCTCAAGCGTGAGCGGTGCACCCGATTGTCAGCTTTTGCACTACTCTCAAGTGTGAGTGGTGCACCCGTTCGTCAGCTTTCGCACTACTCTCAAGCGTTAGTGGTGCACCTATTCATCAGCTTTGCACTATTCTCAAGCGTGAGTGGTGTACCTGTTTGTCAGCTTTTGCACTACTCTCAACCGTGAGTGGTGCACCCGTTCGTCAGCTTTCGCACTACTCTCAAGCATGAGTGGTGCACCCGTTCGTCAGCTTTTGCACTATTCTCAAGTGTGAGCGGTGCACCTGTTTGTCAGCTTTTGCGATACTCTCAACGGTGAGTGGTGCACCTGTTTGTCGGCTTTTGCACGACTCTCAACCGTGAGTGGTGCACCCGTTGGTCAGCTTTTGCACTACTCTCAACCGTGAGTGGTGAACCCGTTTGCCAACTTTTGCCCTACTCTCAACTAGGAGTGGTGCACCCGTTTGTTAGTTTTTGCGCTACTCTCAACTGTGAGTGGTGCATCCGTTTGTCAGCTTTTGCACTACTCTCAACCATCAGCTGTGCACCTGTCCGTTGACGTTTGCATCACTCTCAACCGTCAGTGGTGCACCTACAGCACCTGGTGGGCCATTTTGTTTGTTTTTCCTCGCCCTCCTCGCTCTCAGCCATATCTCATTGTCTTGTGTCTATGGAGCCCATCGGCTGACGTTTGAGTCGTATTGTTGCAATAGATACATGTAGGAGTACGGTGATACTTGACGCACAGATTGCCACTCAAAGTGAAAACCAAGCGGGACCCGAAAAACAAACGCAAAAAAAAAACATATAGCGAAGCAGGAGAAATAATCTTAAGCAACCAATACCCCAATGGGCAAAGAAGTTTTTGATTGACCTCCGCTGGCAGGTTCTCGATCGACAGGTAGTGCTTCCTGATGGACAAAGGGCGACGACATGCGAAGGCACGAAGGGCGGGCTGTGGGCGCGAATGGGCAAAGAAGTTTTTGATTGGACCTCCGCTGGCAGGTTCTTCGATCGACGGGTAGTGCTTCCTGATGGACAAAGGGCGACGACACGCGAAGGCACGAAGGGCGGGCTGTGGGCGTGTCGGGTAACAGGTGTGACTGGGATGTGACGCTTTGTGACCTGATGTGACCGTTGACCGATGTAGGGAGTGGTGCAAGTTGAGGTGAGGGAGTGGTGCAATGGTAGTGGTGCAATGGTGCAACGGTAGTAGTGGAGTGGTGCAAAAAAAGTGAGAGAGTGGTGGAATGGTGCAACGGTAGTAGTGGAGTGGTGCAAAACAAGTGAGAGAGTGGTGCAAATGCCCTGGTGCCCTGGTAGGTTCGCCCACCCCATGGGTGGTTAAAGCGAGTACTGCACCACCGGCCGGTCGATCACTACCCTTGTTTCGTGCACCACTGCTCCCACCAAAGGTGGCAGCTGTGACTTGGCTTTGACCTTTGCCTAGAGCGTTTGTTCTGCCACCCGAGCCTTAGATAATAGGAAGCGGGCGTCTATACTAAGCCGTTCCCAGGACCACCGTGTTTTCCACGGGGCAAACATGAGGGTATGTCATTGATATTCCGAGTGCCGCGGCAATGACCTACCTCCCTTCCGTCACCATCCCACCGCCTTCCCACCACTCGCCATTGTCCTAAGCCATCCTCATACACCTGATTGGCAACGTCCTGAGAAGACAGGAACGAAAGACCTCTTCGAAGAAAATAACCGAATTGTTACCGCCTATAGATAGTAGGTCCAGTGGCCAATGCCGCCTGCCTGAATCCGACAGTCACTCCCAATTGACCGTGCATCCTAGATCATCCGATGAAGTTCTTCGAAAGGTCGCAGAACGCCCATGTCGAAAAGTTCTACGCATATCAAGTGGGAGGAGATTTCCATAGCCATCTTCACCGTGCGGAAGATAAAAGTAAGTATTCGACTCCTTCGTCAAGCGTCGATCTGGGCTAATTGCAGCGCAGGTCTGTATGAACTCCTTCAACCCATAGATGATGCATCCCATACGCGGGATCGAAAACGATCGCCCCCGGATTCTGCATGTATGCCAGGAACAAGGCTGGAGGTGGTGCGAAAAGTGGGCGCTTGGACGAGCGGCGCCATCCAAACCGCTGGGGACTCATCTCATATCTACTGGATGCACGGGTACGTTGGGTGTGGCAAATCCGCTATATCGCAGGAGATTGGCAGAACGTCCGAAATGCAGGGGAAACCGGTGGCAAGCTTCTTTTTCTTCCGAGGCTCAGGAGATAGGAGCCAGATATGGAGGCTTGCCACGACTTTGGCGAATCAAATGGCAGCCTCTGTTCCAGAAACAGCATCTTTCATACGGGATGCTGTTACAGCCAACCCAGGCTTGAAGAACTTCCCAGAACCTATTACCTCTGTGGCCATGCAGATGCAACGTCTGGTTTATGGACCATTAAAAGCCGCTGCGACACGCGGCCCAATTGCAGCGTTGGCAGGTCATCCTTTCCTCATCGTAATCGACGGACTGGACGAGTGTGAGCAGAAAGACGAGGTTGCGGACCTTATCGACGGTATGCTGGCGTTCTTCGACGAGAACCCCTTCATTCCTCTTCGGGTCTTCATTACAAGTAGGGTGGAGCAACACATCCAATCGCGCCTGGATGTTCCTGGGGTTCGATTGGACAACCTTGTGGATCATTGCTCGGAGGATGACATTACTACGTTTCTGGAGGTCCTTTTCCAGGACGCAACAAGGCGGAACCGCGTTATCCAAGCATACGTGCGGGAACACGGAGAATGGCCCGCCCCTAGCGAGAAGCAGAAACTGGCCAAGCACATTGGCGGATCGTTTATTTTCGCATCAGCAGTATTCAAGTTCATCATGGACCCAATCGCCGAAGACAACCACCCAACAACGCCCATGAGCCGACTGCCGTTGGCCCTCAAAATGAACCCTGGCCTCGACGGGCTTTACGCACAGGCATTGGCGCGCTCTGAACACCTTGCTCATTTCCTCGACATTATCTCAACCATTGCTCTGCTGTGGGCACCGCTTCCGACATCGGGAATCGCAGAGCTGCTTGGGGTCCAGACTTACGATGTTGTTAATGTCCTGGTGAATCTACAAGCTATCATACAGGTTCCAGGGACGGACGATATACCCGTCACACTCTGCCATACATCCCTCCGTGACTTTCTCACCACTCGAACTCGATCAGGCCAATTCTTTGCACATCCGCGTCACCATGTCCGCCTCCTCCTCCGTTGCCTCGAGTGCGAACTTGAGCTTCGTCGACGGAGGTCCGGAGTGCTCATTCAATGTAGTGAACGCACCCCGGCTGCTGCTTATGTGCTTAGATATTGGGGTAAACATTTGATCCAAGGGTACGACCTTGTGGAGCAATCAGAGTTTGATTCTGCCATCCACTTGTGTCGTGAAGCCCTAGGACTCCACCCAGACGACCCAGAGCTGATCCATGCACTGGCATGCGTGGTTGAATTTCGCGCTTTCTACACGGGTTCTTTTGTGGACCTTGCGGAGGCCGTTTCTCTGTGTCGTGAAGCTCTCGAGCTTCGACCATTACATCACCCAGACCGCTCATCGTCACTCAACAATTTAGGCCATGCACTCTGCGTTCGTTATCAGCGCACAAAAGTTTTGTCTGACCTCGAGGAAGTCATTTCGCTGCATCGTGAAGCGCTCGAGCTTCGACCATTTCCCCATCCAGACCGCTCATCATCACTCAACAATTTAGGCGATGCGCTCCTGGTTCGTTGTCAACGCACAGAAGCTTTTTCTGATCTTGAGGAAGCCATCTCCCTGCATCGTGAAGCGCTCGAGCTTCGACAATTGCCCCATCCAGACCGCTCAAGGTCACTCAACAATTTAGGCAGAGCGCTCCTGGCCCGTTATGAGTGCACCAAAACGTTATCTGACCTCGAGGAAGCCATTTCCCTGCTTCGTGATGCACTCAAGCTTCGACCGTTGCCCCATCCCGACCACTCGTCCTCACTCAACCATTTANGGCAGTGCGCTCCTGGCCCGTTATGAGTGCACCAAAACTCTGTCTGGTCTCGAGGAAGCCATTTCCTTGCATCGTGAAGCGCTCCAGCTCCGGCCATTGCCCCATCCAGGCCGTCCATGGTCACTAAACCATTTAGGCGAGGCGCTCCTGGCTCGTTATCAGGGCACAGAAGCCTTGACTGACCTCGAGGAAGCCATTTTCATACATCGTGAAGCACTTGCACTTCGATCGCTACCCAATCCAGATCACTCACAGTCGCTTAACAACCTCGGCAATACACTCCTGGTTCATTACAAGTGCACAGGCACCACTGCTGACCTTGAGGAGGCCATTCATCTGTTCCAGATGCATTTTGATGTGACGGGCCAGCAAGAGGATCTCGCACACATTGAGATGCTGAACGAAGAAGCCAATCGATTAGCGCGGAGACGATTTCTCGGTATTGAGGGAACGGTGTCACGGTGAGTGAACTTTTCTATGATTGCGTTCTCCGTAGACCGTAGACCGTAGACCGAACCCGAGACTGATATTCATTGTAGTGAAGGAGCTGATACTGGAGTCCGGTCAAACCTTGGTTGATCGAGAGCGGATGAGATCGATGAGAGCCTGTCTCTTCCTGTGCCGTGTATCGTTTGTTCATTCGTCATGCTAGCACATTATTTTTCCTAAATCCAAGGGCCCGAAATATTGTAGCAGATGACAAGACTTCAGGCATTGCGTTCAGCGACAAATAACGGGATCCGTCAAAAGCGACCCGACGGACCACGGGAGAAGGTCACCAGCCCTCAGAACGGCCATACTTTAAACAACATTTCCGTGCTGGGCCTTGACCGAGCTGAGAGCCCTATTTGGTGCAAGAGGTGGTTGGGCAACCAGAGGCAAGGTGGCCTAGAATCGCTCTCCACTGAGCAGAAGACAGACGTGGAGTATGACTAGATCCTGCAGTACAATAACCCCCAGAAAACCAAGAAAGCATTGCGATTTGAATTCGGGAGGTCAACGCCAACTCTGAGCCTACTCCGCCAATTTCGATACACATATCAAAGCATGTATTTGTTGTCATAGCGCATAAGTATCAAAGAAAAGACATTCCATTATTCTGCAGGCTTCAACGTTCGTTCTTCGGAAAAGCGCCTCGTCTTCGTCCTCGTCCCCGTCCTTGGGTTGTACAGTTAACACGCCTCCTGCTTCCACATGAACCTTCGACTCTTGTCAACACCCCAGTCGATCAAGTTCGTCCCGGGCAGAGTATCTGTGTGTACTATGAGCACGGGATCGCAATACTGGAGACCGAGTCAGAGTCAAAACGCACCTTTTCCAACCCACTCAACTTTGACGACCTGCTTCCCACCCGAAACGATGATCGAGGCCTGACTGAAACCCTTCTTCAAGCACTGCTCGGCATCATCCCCACACTCAATCCTCCTATCAAGGACAAAATCGCTAGAGAGCGCCTTCTTCTTGCCGTTCACCGACACCTTGAACCGCATGTCGCGTTCGTCGATGTCGACGAAGGAGATTCGTCGTTTCTTGGGGTTGTCGAGGGTGACGATGAAGGGTGCGGTGCGGTTGTCGGGGCCGGGGAGCATGGTGTAGGCTTCCCAAGGACGGATGTGGGTGGGGTTGGAGCACTTGACGGTGTTCAGGTGGTCGAACGCGTTTCCGAGCGCTGGAATTAGCCAAACGAGTGAGATTTTGCGCAGACGAACCAGACTTGAGATTGAAGTGAGAAACGCACCGCTCCAAGCCCAAGATAAGAAGTAAATGAAAGAGATAACGTAGAGCACGTCGAAGATGCGCTGGATAAGTGGTACGCCTTTCCTGCCGATCCTCATCTTGGAGTTGCGCCTCTTCTTCTCTTCTTCACGCAGGTACTGGTAATAATATGAGTAACTAATGCACGGGCCAGCCTTGTGGTCATTGTCTAGAAGTACATACCGACAGCATACAGTTGCCCTTCTCCGGCTTGACGTCCTTCAGACCGAAGATAACCTTGATGGCCGCGGGAACGGTCTAACAGAACTTGTGTTAAGCACCCTGAGTTGTCTGTAAGGAAACAAACGTACCCCCTCGATCAAAGGGAGGAAAGATATCTTGGTTGGATTATTTGGGTTGATGGTCTGGTCGATCTAAAAAGAGATGAAATTTATAAGAAGAAGCGACGTCACTTAGTCGATTTAACATTTACATTTTCCTGAGCTTCAGCGAGATCGATGACGATACGATCGCCCTTCTTGATCTGTACAGTCTCCCCAGTCGAAAGCGTGATAGTCGTATCCTCCGTAGCCACACGAGTTGTAGGTCCAGTTTGAGAGAGACCTGGAGGGGAACGCCATGAGATTAAAACACGAAGCTAACCAATCAATACAAGCAGAGCAAGCGGACGCACGTTCAGCTTCGCGAACATATCCCAGCAGTAGACGGTCCAACGCCTCTCGTTCTTTGGTAGAAAGAGGCTTCGGCGCATCTCGTTCTTTGGTAGAAGCAGTCTTCAACGCATCTCGTTCTTTGGCTCTTGCATCAGCCATGTAGCACGATACCGCAATTCCGAGAGCTACAAGTAATCAAACAAACGATTCATTAGTCAATGGTTATCAACTAGATAGACGAGAGAGGAGAGTGTGTGTGACGTACTCTTGGCGAACGTAATACCAGTGAACACAGCGAACCCAAGCACAGTTGCGCTAAGTTCCTTCTTATCTTTTCCGGACGCGGAGACCCTCACGAGGAAGTCATGGGCCGGTTTGTTGGTGTGAACATGGAGTTCTTCGTCAAGAAGCAGCTCTTGGAGCAGGTGGAGAAGCCAATCGAAGAATGACTAGAAATACTTGAAGGTGAGTAATGACTCCAGAAGTAGCGCATGCGAAGAACGAGGAAGGACGAACCTCTTCGCAGGGATCGGCTGTAGCATGCTCAAGGCTTTTTTCGATGAGATTCCGAATGAGCTGGGCAGCGTCCTTTGCTCTCTTGAGCGTCGTAAATTTATCTTGAGGAGCGACGGTACCGAAGAGTGTACTATCAACAGACATCGTGTCACGAATCAGTCACGCCCCAAACACCAGAATAAACAGAGGGAATGAAGAAAAAAGAAATGTTACGCACTCGTTGATATCTTTCAACTTTTGGAAGAAGTCTTCGGTAGTGAGTTTGTTCTTCTGATCGAGGGTGATACCACACTATAAACCGACTCGCTTAGTCTTGGTGCGACAATACAAGGCTTATACTGGATCATGATATACTGACCAGAATCTCTGCGGCCCAAGCCGCGGCGGCACCGTTGGCGACATCTTGATAATTGACTTCGTGGCGCTTTCCGGCCCTTCAAAAAACAATCAATACATTAGAAAGGTTATAGGGGCCCGAAACTCACCTTTTGCTATAGCGCTTGAGGTACCGCTTGATGGCTGTTTCGATAAAGGTGGTGTATCGCCTCATGCAGGTCCTGTCGGCCAGAAGGGACGATATGATCTATAATCATTGGGGTCAGGGTCATAGATGAGGATTGCCGTTCAATGTACTTACATTATGGCCATCGTCGGCGTGGCTGTGAGAATAGAAATACAAGAATAAGCTTGTTGACGAACACCGTGAGCAACAGAGTGACGACATACGAGTCTTTATCGTGCCCGAGCAAGGTACCAAGTCCATCTGTCAGCTTCGCAAGGTCGTCCGCCAAGGGATTCTTGAACTTCTTGTTATCGTTGAGGACTTGTTGTGCACCCTTCGGATCGGTAATAGTATGCGTATTCGTAGGAGGCTTGGGTTTTCCGAAATCGACATCCTCCGGGCTAGGTACCACCGGCGGCTTGTTTTCAGCCGCCGCTTGATCTGCCCGCTCCTTGAGCAGCTCTTTAGCTTTCTCCGGCGTGACGAAGGGGAAGAGGCCGTAGGAGGAGTTATAGTCATAGTTGTTCGGGAGGTTGTCGAGGATGACGGCGGGGAGCGAGGACCCGAAGGACCCATTACTGGTATTAGTCTTGATCATCTCGGCACCGAGCTTGGTTTCCTCTTCCACTGTAGACGAAAGGGAGAAAGCATCATGAGTGCGACTGCGTCTTCTATTACAGGATAGTTGGTGGCCGATAGACTTACATTTCTGGTCCTGCTTGAAGGAATAGTCACTGCGGACCACCTGGACGAGGTCGGTGATGAGAGCGTACGTCTAGATGTTGAAAGGTACATTAGAGTCGGTGCCATGCTAATGACTAATGGCGAAGACATACCATCGTCTCTCCGAGTCTGAACCCTTTCCCGTCGATTGTCTTCTCACCACGCAAACCAGGCTGGACGAATAGACGTTAGTTAGGACAGACTCACCCCATCCCAGATCAATAAGAATCGCTCACATATAACTCGAGATTTTCGATCTTTTGGTACAGTGCTTGAGCAATTTTAGCAACTTCGGCGTTGCCGCTCCATTCTTCGAAGGACTTGTACGCTAAGAGTAGTTGCGCATCAATGAGGATGGACGTAGCTTCGAATGATGAAAAGGGAAGAACAACAACTCACGTGGCAAACCAAGCGCCTCCCTGAACTTATTGAACGTGCAGACTTCGTATTTCCTGGCCCGTTCCATGGCAGAAATTTCGAAGAGACCCACGAGCTCGGCAGTCCCGCGGGCACGGAAAGCATGGGCGGAGGCTTCAGTTGCTTTTTGGACGACCGCGGCGAGCTCGTTGTCGTTGAACTTGTTACCATCCCCTCGAACAAGACTATGGTCACAATCGCAACAACTCAGAATAAGTAAGAGCCAAGGAACGGCAAGGCTTACCCTACGCAAGGACGTGTGCTTCTGTCCATATCGGCAACGTTTGCATACTCGGAGTACCAGTCGCTCAATTCTTCGGTGGTAACCTAGAAAGGTTGTTTGTAAGTGACGATGGTCAACGTGATTATAGGTGAATAGTGTTCCTTACATCTTCGGGATCCTCGTCGATCTGGGAGAGGGCTTCTTTCACGACATCGACCTCGTGCTCAGAGAGCGTTGCGAGCCACTATAAGATAAAATCAATTATCTTTGTTTGGGAAAGCGACAATGCGAAGGACATACGCTATAGAGGAGCGAGAACTCGACGCTATTCACGTGCGAAGAAGAATCTTCGAGGTTGGTGAGCAAGTCGATAGAGGGAGCGTCGTCGAGAGGACTCAATCCCAGAAGGCCCTTGAGGAAATCGGTGGTGACGATCTTTCGGAATACGGCACAGTTGACCTATTGATCGATCCTATCAGCACGCGTTATCTTATCTAACGAAAGGCCACAAACCCTCTTGGCGAGTCCAAATATTTCGTCATCCTGCAACTGCCTTTCGTCGCTCTCTTCATCCAGCGTAGTAGGATCGACCCATCGGTTTCCCTGGTTCTCCTTGAGAAGTTTGCGAGCGATAGACTGTGGACGGTCATGATTAGTCAGCGGACGACCGATGAAAAGAGGGGATATGTTGGACTTACGTTGTGGTTTCGGTTGAAGAGGATGAGAAGGACACTCTGAAGAAATAGGTCGAAGTTAATTACAAGTCAAACTTTATGCAGATCACGAGATTAACTGCGCGTACTGACCGTAGCTGGAGAGAGGAACTCAAGACGTTCTCCTGCTTCGAAGAAGGCGTCAGGCTGGAGCAAACCCCAGCCGATTTCGTCAGGCTCGACGACCCTGATAGTGTCCCTGGCATCTTCATCGTTCGCTCCGTACAGCGGATAGAGGTCAAGCAGACCGGAAGTCTGGTTGACGGTGATGTCGTCGTATTTCGGGTAGCTTCTGCACATCTAGATAAATATCCGATTGTCAGGAAACTGAAATTACAAAGATCGCTGGGTGAGTATAACATACCGCGATGAGATTTGCAAAGGCGAAAGTCAAGGCGGAAAGACCGGAGGGGTGCTTCACAGTCTGCAGGAGGTTGTAAGAAAATGCAAACAAGACACTAGCAAACAGTTTGTACGTACATCTTTACCTTCGAAAAGCTCTTCGAAAACTTGCTCGAGGTCTGGAAGGACAGTAGCAGGTCCTTCGACAACGCGATGAAAAGCATTTAGATCGTTGGAAAGGGAAGGAACGACGGCTCGAGCGCGGGCTATCGGTGGGAATCTATTTCTGGGAGGGCAGACTGCGTATCGTTAGCTCAATACTTGTAACCGAGGATAAGAAAAAGTGGGACTTGTACTCACCGATGATGATGCATTTGTTAAGCACCTCAGCGCGTTCCCCTGCATCCGGAGGAAGCTCCGCTATGGCAGCATTGCAATCGCGATACTTGAGAAAGAGTGAGAGATCACGAAACAAAGTACCACAAGTCGGCACATACAGCAGCGAGTCTGGCCTTGATGTCGATGTCATTTACAGAAGCGAGTTTCAGAAAGTCGTTCTACAAGCACGGTTAGAACGAAGTCAGTCGAGTAGTAGCGCGACCGACGATTTTCTTGCGGTCTGTATCGGTAGGATCCTTTTTCTTGCCAGCAGTGGAAGAGGCTGCAAGAACGATCTCAGCCTCATCATCCTTGCTCGCGAGGGTGCGTCGCAGTAAACGCGCGAGGAGGCTCATGGTGGGTGGGTCTGGGGAAGAAAGCAACTGGGAGGCAGAACCAAGAAATACAGTCCTTCCAGTTTCTCTGCATTTTCCTCTATGACAAAGTTCGCTTGGAAAGATGTGTGCACCTGAACGTCCATGTCAGAGAGATCTGGGGTTCGACAAGAATAATGGAAGAGCCGACCGGTGTTCGGGGTCCTGCATCGTATTGATTTAGCCGAACCGGTTCACTTAATTCTTTCGACTCTTCTTCTCTTCCGCCATACAAGCGCGCACAACATGAGGCGATTTCATTTCTTTCTTCTTGACAAGTACTTGGAGCAGCTGACATGCCTGATATTATCGATGTCGCGTTCATCCGATTCTCTTTGTTCTTGACAAGTACTTGGAGCAGCTGACATACTTGATATTATCGATATCGCGTCCATCCGAGTACCGAGAGACCCTCAAGTTTGGCTCCAAAACCTGCAGTTTGCCAACACCAAATCCAAGGGATTCCAGCAGCCTTTTCAAAACACCTCCAACTCCCCATTCTTTCCTTCCCACACTTGAATCATGTCTCCAGTTGAAGGTCGCCGTCTCATTTGCTGCTTCGATGGCACTGGGAACGAATTCGGCGAGGTACGAGCCTTTCTCTAGTACTCAGGCATTCACTCGACTGACTTGTTTCGAAAGATTGTACGCGACTGCACAGTTTAACGACGCGTTCTATGACTAACAGGATTGTAGAACTCGAACGTTGTTGAACTCTTCCGAGCTTTGACGAAAGACAAGCCGGATGAGCAACTTGTTTACTACCAGGTGCATACGGCCCTCCATGTGCTTCCGTAGTACAGCGACTGATTACCTCTGTAGACTGGCATTGGCACTTACACTTCTCCTCTTATCGCGACCCCGATTGCGAGCAGAGTGGCAACTATCGCAGATCAAGCCGTTGGTTCGTCTGTCATGACCGGTTTTCTGACACCTTACTTACTGTTCACTAGCCTGGTATCTCCCCGAGCATGTCAAAGACGGGTATTTTCGACTTACAACAGTTCTTTCTTTCGATGTCCTCACCGATGGTTTAGGTACACGTTCCTCATGCAAAATTACCGGTATGTAGTCGCTATCAAAGTCTATTCGTCAGCTGCCTAACCACTTGGGCAGCCCTAACGACCGTATCTACCTCTTTGGCTTTTCACGTGGCGCGTACACTGCTCGTGCTTTAGCTGGTCAGCCGGTCACGCAGTTTGGTGCGCCATTCATATATACTGACCTTTCTTTTAGGTATGCTGCACAAAGTTGGACTTCTCCCCCAATTCAACAACGAGCAAGTCCCTTTCGCGTACAAAATCTTCAACCGCTCTGATAAAGTGGGTTGGGAACTGAGCGAAAAATTCAAGAAGACCTTCACAGCGTGAGTTCTTCGAACCTCTTTCGGCAGTCTCTCACTCACCTCTGGCTCCCAGTCACGAAGTCCGTATCGAGTTCGTCGGGGTTTGGGATACCGTGTCGTCCGTCGGCATAATCCCTCGCCAACTCCCCTTCACGTCGAGCAATTTCGCTATCAAGACCTTCAGGCATGCATTGTCTCTTGACGAACGCCGATGCAAGTTCCTCCCTAATACCTGGAACACGCCTACAGCTCGTGAAGCGGCGTTAGGATTCCAGCCTTCTGGAGGACCCGTTCAGAAGGAGAATGGGGATTGGCAGTACGAGCCGCCTGAAGACGAGGCTACCGATGTCCTCGAAGTGTGGTTCACTGGTACTCATGCGGGTGCGTACTCTATTTATTTATTTTTACTTATTATATCATTTCAATTACCGATGACTGATTATTTCGACCTGTTAGACGTCGGCGGAGGTATGACAGCCGAGCAAGTCCGCCTCTCCCGAATCTCCCTCGCCTGGATGATCAAAGAATGCCAAAAGACCAACTCTGGTATCCTCTTCGACGACGCGGCTATCGAGGGCCTCGGTATCGACCCGAAGACCTTCAAACTCTTACGTGGAAAGGCTGCCGAAACTTCACTCAGTTTCGATACGAACGACGATCATAATCAGTGGGGGTACTGGGGTGCGAAGATGTTTGACCAGCTTATTGCTGCGCCTGCGTGGTGGCTCTTGGAGGTTATTCCATTGATTCATACGTATTATCATCAGGGACAGAAGAAGAGGTATATCTCGTAAGTGTTTAATCCCTCTTCCATGCATACTTAATCTCCATCGTTGCTTACGAACCTTCTCCCCCGATGATAGACGCAACTTTGGGCGAGGCAGGTACATGTACCCGCCCATCGAGGGAACCATCAAGGTCCACAGGAGTGTCAAGCATCGTATTGAGGGTTGGAAGGACGGAACGACATACGGTCCGAAAATTCAAAACTTTGATGAGATTCTGGAGCATATCGAGTGGGTGGAGTAAACTCGTATGTTTCTACGCCGAAAGGAAAGGATGAGAATAAGGGTGGACTTTTTTTCTTCGTGTATCACTATGCCATTTGTCTACTACTTGTACGTTGTATGTTGTATGTTGTGACTTGAATGAAGTATGTTGTCATAGAAAGATTGATCGCTGGTCAACGAGTTCGCCTTGGAGACCGATGAAGTCTTTTGAAGCTTCACTTCAAACCGGGTCTTGACTTGCTTAATCAAAGCTATTATCACTCTATCCCTCACTTTCGAGGAAAGAATCGCCGACTCAATCACTCCTCCATTGATCCATCCATATTGGCATTCATACCGTCAAGGAATTCCTGTCTACCTGGTTTGTTCTTTGACGATTTGAGGAGCGAAGATGCGGCCATTTTAACCCGAGCGATCAAGACTTGGCCTGGCTCTTAGTTTGACTGAAATTGACTTGAACCTGCTCGTAATACCAGGCGTTTTCACCCTCGACGTCATATGGGAGCTTAAACCAATGAGATGAAGAAAGGCACGCCAACAAGCTCCCGATTACTGTCCGATTACTACATACCCAGGCGCCTTCTGCCGTATTTTTCTTGTCGGGACCGGCGGACTCCAAACTCCAAACTCCAAATCCAAGGCATCGGACCCGACACTCGCTCCGTCAAATCAGCGGCACCAACCCCAACGGCGATAGCGCCCCCGCCCGACCGTCGATGGTGGCGTTGGCTTAGGCGAGTTTAGGCGCCACAGCAGCACCTGCATACGACTGCTACCGGTGGCGTCTATTGTGGCGCTCTCAGACCAGCAGGCTACCGCAAAGAGAATTGGAAGTGATGGGGGCATAACATTGGCATACAGAAACGCAAATGCAAGGTACAAGTACATAAAGCGAAAAAAAAANGAGAACGCCGAGAGACGAAGGGATCCGCAGCTAACTACTGTAAATCCTGAGCATTCAACTTCTTTCGTACAGTCGGATGAATTCCTCCAAGCATAATACGAGTGAGTTTCTCCGGCGTCAAATCCGTACCATCAGAAGGTACGAGATCAGCCATATCCTACAAGGTTACGTTAGTATACCGGCGGATACTTGAAGCAGTGCAGGAGGCCTACCCCGTATTCTCCCTTGGTCATATCCGCGAGCTTGAGCTTGGTAGTGCTGCTGTTACCGATCTGGACGAATTGGATGCCGATGTAGTTATGGTTGTGTTTGTTCTTATCCATCTCCTTCCTGGCGGCGCCCATGACGGCTTTTGGATCATCGTCTTTGAGGAACCACCCGTCAGCACCCCAGTCGATGGTCCCTTGAAGAACGGGGAGAAAGCGACTCACCGGCTTCTCCGTCAGTCAAGACGATGATATCAGTAGGACGAATCTTCTTGTACTCTTCCGAGTTATTGATTTTGGAATTGAGTTCCTTTATGGCTTCGTCGATGAAGAACTTGAGGACTGCTCCCGTCGGAGTGCGTTCTACACCGGCTCCCTGTGAGCCCTTGTTTCAAAGGAGTATACGGAACGGTGACTCACGGATTCGGCCCAAGTCCTGCGGCGGCCTGGCCTGCTGGAAGACTCGTAAAACATTCTTCGAGTCCTACAACAAGTAGCTCGTCAGGATGGAGACTCAAGAGGTGTTAGCGATAGAGTATCCCCTACCTGAATTCCCCTAAATGGATTGCTGCGTCGGTAGTGCATGAAACCCATATCGACACTCGTCACATTGTTACTGAACGTGAAGTCAGCGATAGGTCCGATTGAACCCTGTGCCTGTCGCCAACGGTTGTCGTCCCATGCCGTATAGCCGTCCGTCATGATCATCTAGAAGGATAAAACATCATCATCAGACGCTCTGAGTCGAGAAGGTATTGAAGAGAGACAGAGATGTAGTACGTACAGATGTAGAGTCGTCGATGACGAAAATGACATGATAAGTGCTGCGAATCACGAGTCAACAATCACCTCGAAGACAGAGTCGAAGCTGCCCACCACTCACTTTAGGTACTTCAACATTTCCTTCGGTTTCTGCACGTCGAGAGCTGGATTATACGGGAGCACGTTGGGATTAGGGTCTGGGTCCTCTTCCGATTTGGTCTGATTCACGAGCTTTGTCGCAATCTCATCGATCTGCGCCTGGTTGCTAGCGATCCATTTCTGCACTTCGGTCTTAATCTCATCCTCGTAGAAGACATCGACGAGCTCGAGTATGCCCAGATCGTTGGGTGCGAGGGGCGGATCGAGTCGTTGGAGGACTCCAGCGCTGGGATATCATCGTTATGAGGACACGGACGCTAGAGAAAAACGAGAATATATTGCTCACGACTGCAGCAACTGTTCTTTTTTCACGTTCTCGAAGGTTTTCTGCGAGGTCTGGATTTGCTTGAGGTAAAGCAAGACCGTTTCCTCAGTCTTGACCTTGGGATCCTCCGGTGCTCCATTCAAGAAGGTATCGTTGAATTTTTTTGCGTCGGCCTTGGTGAGCGTCGCCTTGTCGGGAAGCTGGACTGCTGAGAACCGCTGTCCGATGTTAACGAGGACACCCAGGTTTTGATCCCAGTACTTTTTACCGGTGATCGTGGGATTAATAGTTTGTCCAGCGTAGGCAGCGTCCCTGAACTCTTTGCCAGCGGGACCGCTGGGGGGAGCATACGCGGGGAGGTACCTCGCCGCTGCTGTGGTCGCTCGAATGACATCGTGGACTTTCCAAGAACTGTAGGGAGAATTCTCGAACGAAGGGACGAGAGGAGCAACTCCTAAACCTGACTGCAAAACTGAGACTACAGTCTACGACGCTATTAGCTCGGGAGACGGCAAAGATAGAGTATTCGAGCTTACCTTTGCGTTGTTGACAGGGTCCGTATAGAAATCCTGCGCCGAGCCTGCGAGCTTTGCGACAGCGGCATCATATTTCGCAATTGTAGCAGCGTCGAATTGCTTGTTTGCGAGAAGCGTCTTCATAAACTCGGGCCTACTAGTTCCGAAGAGTGCAGTTGCAAGAGCCTTGTACTCTGCTATAGCCTTCTCGCAGTCCAGCCCAAGCCGACCAACGAGCACGGCTACAAGACCGCCAGTGGAAGAGCCAAGGATGATGTCAAAGATCTCGTGAGGCTTGAGTTGCGGATCCGCCGGTTTGCGGTTTCTAGCGTTAGCAGCTTTGGTGATTGCGTCAAGAACATAGAGCATTCCAAGACCACGGAAGCCTCCGCCATCGAGAGAGAGGGCGCGCAGCTTTCCGTCCGCTATAGGATATGTGTGAGCGCGCCATTGAGAGCCGAGTGAGTGAGCTTAACGAACGAGAGGAAGCGTCTAGCTTCTGGGCCTTTGGGGGCATTGTGGCGGGGGTTGGATAACAAGGAGGAAGGTGGAGGGAAGAAAAGGTGAATCAGCTGAGTAAAAGACCTGGAAAGAGGGCAACCAGACACCGGCGGGGATTAACACAGCACGGCCTTGTGCTTGGACTGGTTCGGCTCAAGGCATTGCAGCCTGAGTCCCTTGACATGACGGATCTCTTTTCCCGTGAATAGCTGACCAGCAGAAGGGATAAACAGAAGACGAATGGAATTGAATGGATTATCGGATGAACACGCGTCCGCCTTCCCCCCATTCTTCCTGTCGCCTCGCGACATTCTCTACAGAACGAAGACTTCATTTACTGTGGTCTTCTGACATCGTGAATCAGAAAATGAGGTGGAACATTGTAGCCATCAGCTGGTACTAGCGAAAGCCGCTTCCGAGACAGTTCTGGGCGCTCTCTTGAGATGCCGTTTTTGGTTTCAAGAGCTGTGATACGAGCACAGTGGGTCTAGACTGTGGAGTTGGGTAACAGTTAATTGAATCTCTTCCCGAACGGATCCATATTGACTTACTCGGTGTTCATGATTGGGTGGAGAACGCTTTAGGTCAAACGGAAACGTATTATCACCGGTGCAAAGAGTCTTCAGTGCTAGCTGTCAGCACTAATGATACCGCTCGGGACAAATGGGGAAAGTCAGGTGTAGCGGGCGCTGACGCGTGACGTCATGACGACACGCGTCAAGGACCTTTCTCAACCGCTCACCTAGACGTATTACCTTACCTATCTGCCTTGACATCTCTGATAGAACACCCAGCCGGGTGAAGCCCGAACTCCAACATTCACTATGTCAATCTTAAAAATATGTACTCTTCTCTTTTCTCCGGCTGTACGCCGTGACCAAGGTTCACATGAGGATTGTGTGAGATGGAACATGAGAACCACTTCCGTACAAGGTCGCGTAGGTCTTCTTCGTTTCCGCCCAACGTTTCTGCCGAGTTATGGCACAGAGCTATTCATAAGTTATCAATATCGATATATCGATAATCGTGAAGCACATTGCTCGAGCGTCGTGTCATTTGTATTGAATAGGTTCTTGGAACTGTACAGCTGGTCAAGGGGTGTATAGATAGCGCACAAGGCGACGTGCCTACCTGGGAGGGTTGAAATTGAATGCCAAGTCAAGCGAACTTCTGAGTAGGTGCTCTCAGCGATCGGCGCGCAAGTACCTCATTCTTCGTAGCTATTCACAGGACAAGTTATCAGCATCGATATATCGATAATCGTGAACCACGTTCAGTGTCGTGTCATTTGTATTGACAAGATTCTTAGAACTGTATACAAGATGGTGTACGAGCGAGTGCCCTCCACCTCATGACCGCTTGGTGTTGTCTCGTGCCCTGAAACACATGTTTTTCTATCGGCGTCACCTCATTGGCTGGAGCTCACTCAGCCTTCGTACCGCGTGTCGTGTCAGCCAGTAACAATTCTAAGTCCCTTGCGTTGGCTAGCAGAGAACCTTCTTGTTTTTTTTTTTATTTTAACGCTCCTTTGGAAAGGCTTCAAACTGGTAGTCGTTGCGGAAATTGAGGACTACTCGTCGTGCGTGTCTCTAAAAGGGAAACAGGCCCCCTAATCGGGAAATGGTGGAGGGAGATCGGCGGACTAATTCGATTCAAACTTTCAACTACTTAGAACTTCAACAGATGCGCTAAGGGCTAAGGCATAATGGTGTATCGTAACTAGAGGAAAACGGCACAAGTCTCCTCCACCGCGCCAAAGCCAAGCTGTCTTCTCAGATGCACAACTCTTTCTTCCACATAACACGGCGCTTCCTCTCGCTACCCCAGACAATCTTGTCTGTGCCGGGGAATACATCTGCGCGAGAAATCAAAATCAGTCACTGAGCTAGTCTTAGGTACAGAATAGCCAAACCTTTGCCAGACCAAGTAAGCTCAACGTTCTGTTTTCCACCAGGAATGACGACCGTGCCGGTACTGAATCCTTGAGCGAGGCACTTGTTAAGATCCTCACCGCAGAACTCGGTCTTGTTCAAGGCAAAGTCACTGGTAGACCCGTAGTATTTACCGTTGGAAAGGACGTCGATACGAGTGTCACGGTAGTCGATGTCAACGATAGAAAGAGCGTGAGGAGTGGGCGAGTTCAGAGTGTATTTAACGGTAGCGGGATTACCATCCGAGCCGGGAAGGAGATTGAGAACCTCCCAGCCCTGGAGCTCCATAGAGTTGAGGCAGCTGAGCGTATTCGTTTCGGGGATGAGGGGCTTTGGGGCCGACTTGAAAAGGGACAAGATAAGCCCGATGGGCCAGACGATGACCTTGGCGATGATGCTGAGTACGCCGCCGACAATTTTGAATGGAAGCTCTGCGAGCAAGTCAGTCAACCAGAAGGCAGGTAAGTCAGAATAGCCCTACTGGTGAGGGTCCAAAGGAGAGAAATGTAATCTAGGGTGGAGTTAGCGTCATCCGGTTGACGAGAGAGGGTCGAACTTACTGATGATCACTAAGCCAGTAAGCAGGACAGAGAGCAGGACAGCAATCGTGACGAGGGCTAAGCCACTGAATGCTTTCCAAGGGAATCTTCGCGAAGATGTTATCCTGTAAGAGTCTTAGATGCCTTCAACGTGTAAGTGCATGCACGTACTTGGCGTCTTTGGCGTCTTTAGCGTCTTTGTCCTGCAGATAGAGTGTCAGTGAGCGAAGCTATTAACGAGAGCAACGACCTACATCTTTCTTCGAGTATCCGAAGAAGCTGGAGAAGGTGACAGGACAGGCCTTGGTCTCCTTCGTATCTTTGGTTTCGGTGCTCATGATTGCTGGAGGTCAAGTTCTCGCGCTGGGGGACTTTACTGAGGACTTTGAGAAAGATGGGAAAGAAAGAAAGGTAGGGGGTCATCTTTCATATGACGGGGCAAGTCCCGTCGCAAGTCTGAACGCGATGATGATTGAGATTCGATTGAGATAGCGATAGTGAATAGTCAGAGGCGCCGAACTGGTTGGGACCCCGGAACCGCTTCGTGAATATGTCGTGGGAAGTGCGATCATCTTTCAAGTTTGGACTTGCTGCTTGAACGAGCCAGCCAACACAACTTTCTACTTCTACTTTCATGAGCCAAAGTATTGGTACGAATTCAGTCGTTCTTCAGCCAATGGTGCACTCACCGTTTAGCCGATATGTCTAAGTGGAACCGAACAGAGCCCATTTTCCAGGAATGGTGTCCGGAACATACGCTCCTATCCCAGTCTCGAATTACATCCAGTCATCTGCCAATGCTGGAATGTATCGCTCACTTGATTGTTGCGTTCACGTTCTTTGTTATCGATGAAGGCTCTACTTTTCTGTGCACCCCAGATCTTTTTCCCGATTCATCTCTGTTCAGTATTGAACTAAAGCTGCAGGAAAGGACGCGTCGCTTTCACCCAGCCTTCCACCAATGTCGCTGCTTTCCAAACTCTACGGCAAAGCGAAGGACGCGAAGGACGCGAAGTCCGACGACAAACCTGACGCGCTATGGCACCCATCCACCGACTGGTACGATGGTCCAACTGGCCAGGCACTCAAGGACATCGTAGAAACTCTCCTTCTGTCCCTTCGTCCTGCTCCTGAGGCTCTCGACGGGTACTACGACAACCAGTTGGATGCCAAAACTGATTCACGCGATCGAAATATTGTCGCAAAGCTCAACGACCTTCTCGCTCCTTATGTATCCACGGAGGCAAAGCCCGCGATCAGTGCGAAGATTACTGTAAGTTATCCGTTAAGCAACCGTACTGGAGACTGAAACCCTGTTCGTCAGGCTCTTGTCGACAAAATTATTCATCCTCAAGCCGAGAATGACCGTCTCGGATTTGTGAGTAGCTTGAATGTCTACCCACTGGCGCTGACTCACCTTGTCTTCTAGTTCGAGGACTTGCTATCCGTCTTGTCGATGGCACCACCTGACTCCAAGGCTGGACGCCTCCTCGCAAACAAGGCTGTTGGAGTCCTCTACAACGCCATCCCTCACCCTGTCGACACCCTCCTAGACAAAGACTACACTTTCAGACAAGCAGATGGCGGCAAGAACAACATCCACGTCCACTCTGTCGGCCAGGCCGGTCAACCTTACGCTCGCAGCGTTCAACCCAAGAAGAGCATCCACCCAAGCACTCTTCCAGATCCCGAGTTGATTTTCGAACACCTGCTCAAAGCTAGAGATGTAAGCTCCATTTTCTAATCGTCCTAGACGAATGAGATGTTAATTTTATTGGTTTAGCGTGTTGATCATGCTGGGGGCAACTCTGCTTTGACATTTGCCTTCGCTTCTCTTGTGACACACTCCCTATTCAAAACCAGGATTTCAAACCTGTGGATTAACGACGCAAGCTCCTACCTCGACCTCAGCCCGCTCTATGGAAATAGTGAGTCTTTGATTCTCCCTGCGTCACCATATAAGTTAACTGCTCTGCTATTTAGACGCTGAAGAAGTGAAGGCGATCCGTGAACCGTCGAGCGGTGGTCGTGGTTTGATCTACCCCGATACCTTTGCCGATGCAGGGCTTCCATTCCTTCCTCCAGCAGTTGGCGCATTGATTATCCTCTTCAACCGTAACCACAACTACATCGCGGGTCAACTCCTCAAGCTCAACGAGAAGAAGAAGTGGTCTCCTTATCCCATTTCTGACGCGGCAAAGGCCATGCAGCAGGATGACGAGATCTTCGAGACTGCTCGTCTTGTCAAGTTAGTTTACAACCTCTTTTTTTGTCTCTATTTCTTGCTCATCATCCTATCTTGTTCAGTTGCGGTCATTTCATCTCCATGATCAGTAAGCGTATTCGATGTCGGAGTTGTGCATTGGCTTATATTTTGTGTAGTGAACGATTATGTCTCTGGCTTCCTCGGTCTTTCTGAAGGCAACGCCTGGAGCATTAATGCATTTGATGTAAGTGCTTGTCTCGGTTTCTTCCTTCGTTCAGCACCACTCATTTGCGCTGTAGCCCATCAAGCTCGTGAACGGCACCAAGGTCCAGCGTGGAGAGGGCAACCACGTCAGCGTCGAGTTCAATCTCTTGTATCGAGTAAGTTTCCGCTTCGCGCTCACCTTGATTTGCAACTAAAGGCCAAAATTACAGTGGCACACAACGACATCTGCTCGAGACGAGGAGTGGACCAAGGACTTCTTCACCGGTCCGGCATCGCCATTATTCCCAAACAAGGATATGGAACAGGTTTCCGTTCCCGAACTTATTGGCGGCTTGGGTTCATATATCACCGCTGCAGCCAAGACCCCACCCCACAAGCGTGCCTTTGCAGGGTGAGTTCGTCTTCAGTAATCTCGAGGACACCGTACTAACTGATGTTTCCCCAGACTGTCGCGTGGTCCTGACGGCAAGTTCAACAGCGATGACCTCGCGCGTATTCTTCAAGACGCTACTGAGTCACCCGCTGGACAATATCGTGCACGTGGAACTCCAGCAGTCCTCAAGCCTATCGAGATGCTGGGTATCAACCAAGCCAGGCGATGGGGTGTCTGTACGGTATGCCATTAGGTCTAATATTTGATCGCTGCCTTGACTAACATATATATATGTGATGTCAGATGAACGAGTTCAGGGCCTGGCTCGGCTTGAAGCGTAAGTATTTTAGTCTCCTTCGAGTTTCTCATGTGCTAATATCCCATATAGAGTTTGACAGCTTCGAAGAATGGAATCCGGATAAGGAGATTGCTGTAGGTTTTGTTCATGTCATATATCTTCCCGTGGTTCTCATATGCGGCTTAGAACGCTGCTCGTGACCTTTACGGCCATGTCGACAACCTCGAGCTTTATGTGAGTATCATGCCTTAGTGTGTACAAGTTCTATGCTGACACCCACCGAAGGTCGGTCTTCAATGCGAGCAGCACATGCCTCTGAGCCCTGGCTTGCGGTTCTCCTGCGGCTACACGGTATATATCTCCCTGTCCTCGATCTCTTTTGTTTTAACAATACTGTCTACAGATGACCAGAGCAGTGCTTTCCGATGCTATCGCTCTTATTCGTGGCGACCGATTCTACACTACCTCGTTCACACCAGAGACCTTGACAACTTGGGGATTCCACGACGCTACGACTCGCCCAGATAGCGGTGGATTGGGCGCACATCGTAAGTTATGCTGATACGTCTTCGCTTGTACATCCAACCGACATCATCTATCTAGTTCCCAAGCTCCTCATGCGTCACTTCCCTCGCCACTATCCTTTCAACAACGTCTACGGTGGGTTAACCTGATGCCAACCTCGATCTCATGGCTCACCCAAAGCTCTAGGCATCTTCCCATTCTTCACACCCAAGAAGATGAAGGAGAGTCTCGAAAGGCAAGGCGTCCTCACCAAGAATCCTCCCAACTACGTTTTCGATCGCCCGGCTGCCCCTGGCGGCATTCCCAAGTTTATCGATACCTTTGAAGCCATCAACGTCGTCTTCAACGACCCAACCAAGTTCGTCTCCGGCTACAACCTTTCTGGCTTGGGCGACGGTTATGGATTCATGATGGCCATTGATAAGGTCCCGCAGTACGTCGTCTTCCTACTCGGCAACAGCTACTGTCGACTGATTCGGTGATGCATAGACACGACAGAGACAAGGCGATGGTATGACTCGCGAATGTGTAAAGCTCAAGTGTGAGGTACTAAAGATTTTATAGGCGGTCAATGCTACCGTTGGCCCTAAGCCTCAGTTCGATGGCTACGTCCAGTGGTTCAAGGAGACTACCCAGAAAGAGCTCAAGGAGCAGACATTCAGGTATGTTTTCATTTCGTACTATTCTATCACAGCTCCCCCCTGACCGCCTTTCTTAAATATAGGGTCGGCAAGACCAACTACGTCGACGTTTGGCAGCTTGTTAAGACCGTCCATACCTACTGGGCTGCTGATCAGTTGGTATGTCGTCTACCTACGTAAAGTCCGTGGGCAGCCACATTTCTGACTGATTTTCTTTTCAGTGTGGTATTCCTCTCAAGACCAAAGAAAATCCTCGTGGTAAATACACCGTCAACGAGGTCTTCGATTACTTCTGTGATCTTGTAAGGCTTATTTCTGCCTGTCCTCCATCTGATCGACCCTCACATATGTGTTTTCACAGTTCACTGCGTCTTTCCTTGGTCTCGGGGACACTGAGCGCTTCTGGGAGCTCCTGCAAAAGGCTCGCAAGGCTAGCGACGTCATTCAAGGCGCGACCCGAGAGTCCGTGATACGTGTCGGCCCTGGACTCGACGATCCTAAGGGAAAGTCTGACCCATATCGTGTCGTGAGTATTTCACTCCGTTATCTCACCAAACCACGACCTGACTGACGACCGGCCAAATCAAGGGCGTTTTGAAAGGATGGGCCCGCGAAATCCAAGACTACTATTGCCCTCCTGAGGACCTCGGCTGGTGGCAATTCATCTCCCGTCTCACAGCTAGTAAACGCCCGGTCAACGAGCTCGTTGCGAACATCGTCGGTCTTGCGAACGGGTCGTCTGTCAACCAAGCTCATACCGCCCTCAACGTTATCGACTTCTACCTTGAGGACTCGAGGAAGGAGAACTTGAAGGATATCTTGAAACTTATCGCTAAGAACGACGCGGACAGCAACAAACGCCTCAGGGGCTACATTCGTGAAGCTATGAGTGAGTCACGCTGATTTCCACTCACTTCAATCGATTGCTGATTGCTAATTGCGGCTTATTCTTATTTGAAAATAGGGCTGAACCCTCAATTCACTGGTCTCTGGCGTGTTGCGACCGTGGAGACTGAAGTTCCTGGAGTCGGCAAAGTCAAGCCAGGCGAACGTATCTGGGGTGGATTCAAGAAGGCTCATTTGAACGTACGTGAACGTTATTCCATGTGAACTCTCATTCTCAACTCATCTGGTCGTACCTCCACAGCCCATGGACTTCCCCAACCCCACGACCGTCGATCCTACTCGCGATCCCAGCAAGTACCAGCTCAATGGTAAGCAGGACACTTTCTTATCTCTTGGTCGAATGGTCGATCTAAATGTTTTATGCTATCAGGTGGAGGCTTCCACTTGTGCATTGGTGTCGACTTCGCCATTGATGTCATCGCCGAGATCCTCAAGATCATCCTCCCTCTCAAGGGTCTTCGTCGTGGTCCTGGTGACTCTGGCCGTCTCGTGAAGACCACCAAGATCTTCAACCTTGTTGAGGTATGGCTCCTGATTCTCTGGAGTGTAGATAAACGTCTAACCCGGGGATTGCACTAGACCAACCAATACGTCAAGCCCGACGGTTCTTTGAGTGACTGGCCTCAATCCATGAAGATTGCTGTACGTTGCTTTAAAAACCATTCGACATATGACTGACTGACGATGACTTCTAGTGGGACGACTAAACAGCTCGCTACATTTTCTATGACACACTGACGCTCCATGTTACCTATGCCTCGCTATGATCGCTACAAATGAATGCCTCCATCATGTACATTACGATTAAGCAACCCGGACGATTTCCCCGCACCCGCCTCGACTGACCTGTGACCTTCATAAGCAAGAAAGATTAAGGCTTGGCAAAGCTCATAGCATAACAACGCATCTCACAGTCCGATTTCGTCCGAGAACCTCTCTGTGGTCCGTACCAACTGCTGCCCAAGCCTCAGTCTCTTGCAGACGCACTCAACTCAGGAACAGTGCCTCATTTCTGCACACTTCCCGAACCTTCTTGGACGCTGCAGCAAAGACGGAGCTAGCTGGGTATCCTTTTAAATTATCCTCTATCTGAGACATGGAAAGATCGAGGATGGGGTTCGAGAACCAAGAACTTGAGACTGCGACCCCTAGAACGTAGCCTGCACACTCGTGTAAATCAGCCCCAGCTCGAGGGATCAAGCAAACCACGAAATACCATCGAAAAAAGCAAAATCTAACACTTGTCTATTACGACGACGGACGAGCTACACCATCGGTAACCGTATAGACTAAAAACTAACACGAAAATGAAAGCGAATAGTCATTTGCATATTACTGTATCAAGCTGTACTTATCAAGGAAAAGGTAAAGGAAGACAGGGCCCGGGGGGAAGGGTTAAGATGCGTACTGAGTCAACCGATTAGCATGATATGATAAAAAGAGAGAGAGGGGGGTCGGAAAAAAAGAGTGACTATAATGTACACCATGAATGGATGGTATGAGCTCCACGGATCCACGAACCAGAACACAAGAAAGGAAAAAGAGGGATATTCAATGGAGAGTGTGTAAGTAGGTAGGTCAAGGGTGGAGGGAGGGGAAAAGGGTCCATACAAAGAAAAGGCCATTCGAAGGAGAAGACGAAAAAACTATAGTAGTGACCATAGACTACGAATAAAGAGAAAGTGGAGGGGGGGCGAAAGACTACTATTAAAGAACACCTGTTATAGAGATCCAAGAAAATGGGAAGTGTGTAAGATAAATTGCGTCGCTGCGTATACCGTGTACCTATGGGCGAATGAACGTTGACAATTTAAATTAAAACGTAGACTGCCGATCGTTGAATGCTGGAAGATGAGAAGTAGAAATACATATGTCGTTTGCTTGAAAAGGATGACAATTATCTTGCGAAAGGATGATCATGTCTTCTTGTTCTGCTCGTTCAAATTCATTGCCCTCCCCAAGCGGGCACCGCGCCTCTCGAATGGCCGCCATTCCGACCTTGGCTGTCAAACGCCCCGACGAACCACGCATAAGTCTCGGCCTCCTCCTCGTCATCGTCACCTTCGCCCGCACTACTCCGCTTCGTCCATTCGCCCGCACTACTCCGCTTCGTCCATTCGCCCGCACTACTCCGCTTCGTCCATTCGCCCCCATACTCCTCGGCTTGCTCGTCCTCATCACTTAACGGCGACTTGGGATTCCTGCGCCACCAGCGCGCGAAGGACCTCGACTCTACACACCCTCAGCGGCATTCAAATGCCTCCTCAAACTCTTGATCGAATGCTGCCTCTTCGGATGAACCAGCATCCTCGACAAATTCAACTCTCCCTCATCCTCCTCACTCACAGACTGCTGACTATCAGGATCACCGCCGATCCCTCGAGCGAAACGCACAGCACACAATGAGCTCCATCATACAGGTATAATAAGGACTACATAGTACACGAGTTGACTAAACCGGACCGCCATATCAACGACGAGAAACCGAGCACATCATGCTACGTTCCCCATGATCAACGGAAGAGAAATCACTTCTTCCTCGCAGGGACGTTCTGGGGTGAACCGAGGCCCTTTGCTCCTGCCACAGGGGGTTTAGGAGAAAAAGGTGGAGTGGTCTTTCCAGGGGACTTGGGAGAACCTGGTGGGCTGATCTTGCCAGGGGGCTTGGGAGAAGAAGGTGGGCTGATCTTGCCAGGGGGCTTGGAAGAAGGTGGAATAATCTTGCCAGGGGTCTTGGGAGGAGCATTGGTTGAGCCGCTGCTAGAAGAAGAGACGGCTGCACCGCTAGTGGGTTGCTTCTCCTTGCCAGTCATGAGAGTGGCAAAATCTGAGTTCCCCCACTGGGTCTTGATGTACATGTCCGCCGTCAACTCATCCTTTTTGGGGACATTGTCGCAATGGATCTTGATTGTGTCCTTATACACGAGGTGTTTGTCCAAAATGTCTTGTCGAACGATCGCGTATTGCCAGAAATTTGATGTCAGTCCAGCGTCTAGTGAAGTCGTAATTAACCACCAATTAACGGAGACTCGGAGCATAGTAAGAGCAAGCATACCTTTCATCGCTTTCATCGGGCTGAAGGTCGGTTTCTTGTTAGCATTGGGTTGAAACAAATCAGGGAGGGGGAAATTATCTACCCTGAAAGCACATCTTTATCCTTGCATAAGTCGTTACCCTCCTGTATACCTTAGCGTCAATAGACAGACATTGACCACAGCTCGAACGATTTGCATACCTGGTTATCAGGATCCTGCTCTTGGAGAGTTGTCACACGAGACCTGATACTGGTTTCTCTACGTCAACAGGATACCCAGAGAAGTCCAAAATCAGTTGATACATACTTGGCAGGAGGACTCCATTCAAACTCTAAAGCGTATACCATTTAATATGTTGCCGAAGTGAAAAAACAAAAATTGGTGAACAGAACGTGAACTCACTTAGAACATGGGCAATTCGAACTCTAGGTGGGAGCTTCTTGTCGGTGCCCAACTTTTTGTCGCCCCAACAAACAAATTGGGCGGCAGCCATGGCGCTATCAGTCAGGTAAAATCCTCCCTCGCTACCTCCTGCAATGAATGGTGAATATATAAGCCACTTTTCAAAAGAAAGGTTTGGAACTGCGAGCGTACCCTTCTCGTTGCAATGTAGATCTCCGATGCCATGAGTCTTGGAAAGGAGCGGTTTCTGGATGACCTTGACCGCGTCCAGGGGCGTGGTACCGTGAAAGAGGAAACTGTGCTCGTTGGGTTGAGGGTGTTGAATGGTTCCTGTACGTCTATAGACACTAGCAAACTAAAAAAAGAGTTAAGATCAATCCTTGCGACCCAAATGCCCGATGAGTTAGACGCATACTTCTGGGGTCTGGACGGGTAACGCCTCGACGGTTGTAATGCCAAGTATGGCTACCAGACCTGCCAGTAGATACATAGGCGAATGTTTGCTCGAGAAAGTGTGCATATTGACCAGCAATTTGTGATACGACCTTGAAGATAGAAGAATGAGCTACGGAAGAGGTGAATGGCAGTGCGAACCCACCAGCGTACGACTTGCGATAGGTTGAACGTCTACGTTGAGGATTGTAAATTACTTCGGAGGCCATCTTTATAGTCTTCGTAAGGGCCTTGAGGTGGCGACCGTCGCCTGGGTATTGTAATCGAGTCCCCCTTGTTTCGGTCAGAAGCAGCGCAGAAACACTTGAAGTCCGTCCTCACAATCTTTACTTACGAAAGATGGAATGAACGCAGAATACCACCAAGCGGTGATGTTCTCCTAAGTCTGGGTGGTATCAGTGCAGGATATTGAGAAAATTGTTCCAGAATCATCTTGGTGACGGTGCCATAACCTCTGAGTAGCAGATATCAGCTCAGGAAGCAACCACTGGCGTCGGGGCGCTCGGACTGCAAGAGGCTGCAGGGGAGCTGTGTCACAAAGACTTATGGCAACGGTGGCTCTGGACGGGCAGAGTGGCCGTGAAACTGCCTTGGCGTCCAATGCAAATCAATATTGACGCCCTCTACCTAAGCAAATTGTTCCAGAATCATCTGGGTGACGGTGCCATAACCTCTGAGTAGCAGATATCAGCGCTGGAAGCAACCGATGGCGTCGGGGCGGTCGGACTGCAAGAGGCTGCAGGGGAGTTGTGTCACAAAGACTTATGGCAACGGTGGCTCTGGACCGGTGGCTTATCTAGCTCTTCTGCCCACAAACCTCCAATAGTTGAGCCTCTCTACCGACGTAACGTACTACCTTAGATCCGTGCCTTCCCCTCCTGCTGCCACCGCATTCCCATTGCACTATAGAATACCTGCTCATGAAGCAACAACTTCGCGAGCACCAATGTTTCGATGCGTAAGGCTACTACGATGATGAGAGAGCCGAGCAGACATAATGTGCAGCTCAATCTTCCAAGATGGCCGAGATGCTCCTTGAGGAAGACGGAAGCCAGGATAGCGCTGGAGAATAATGAGGGATATTATCGCAGAAATGGCCTGAGACTGCGCACTTACCCGATGATAACGCTTAGCGCTCCGAGGGGTGTGACCAATATTGGGGGTGCAAATGTGTAGGCAGCGAAATTAGCGACTAAACAAGGAGTATATGAGCCTTCAGCGCCGGGAGCACAGCAAAATTCCACCGCACCTTCTCCAATTACAACTACGCCCAAGTCAACCGTCAGCAAAACACCATGCAGGATTCACGAGAGCACACACGAGTTGTCATTCCAGCCCACCATGTTGGACTCTTCAGATACGCCAAATTGTCTGAGGCTTGCTGTCCATATGCCGATTTATTTGCTGCTTCGTTGAGGCCCCGGATCCCATCCCAATCAGCCTTCTCTCCTCGAGCCCGAACAGTAACCACGTACCTTTTTCGTAATGATGAAGCTGGTTCCAATGGCCAAAGAGCTCGATACCGCGAGGGCCAGACCTATATACTTGTCCTTAACCACAAAGACGGAGCTAGCTGGGTATCCCTTATCCTCTATCCGAGACATGGAAAGATCGAGGATCAGCTTCGCAAACCAAGAACTTGAAACTGCAACCCCTAGAACGTAGCCTCCACCGTGACATGTACACTCGTGTAACCAGTTCCAGCCTGAGGGATGAAGCAAACCACGAAATACCACCAAAAAGAAAAAAAAGTTAAGAGTATGGCAATTGGCTATTACGACGACGGACGAGCTACACCATCGGTAACCGTATAGACCTAAAAATTAACGAGAAAGTGAAAGCGAAATAGTCATTTGCATATTACTGTATCAAGCTGTACTTATCAAGGTAAAGGAAGACAGGGGCCGGGGGAAGGGTTAAGATGTGTACTGAGTCAACCGATTAGCATGATATGATGAAAAGAGAGAGGGACTTAGGAGGGGTCGAAAAAAGAGTGACTATAATGTACACCATGAATGGATGATATGAGCTCCACGGATCCACGAACCCGAACACAAGAAAAGGAAAAAGGAGGGATATGCAATGGACAGTATGTAAGTAGGTAGGTCAAGGGTGGAGGGAGGGGGAAAAGGGTCCACACAAAGAAAAGGTAATTCGAAGGAGAAGACGAAAAAGACTATAGTAGTGACCATAGATTACGAATAAAGAGAAAGTGGAGGGGGGGCGAAAGACTACTATTAAAGAACACCTGTTATAGAGATCCAAGAAAATGGGAAATGTGTAAGATAAATTGCGTCGCTGCGTATACCGTGTACCTATGGGTGAATGAACGTTGACCATTAAAACGTAGACTGCCGATCGTTGAATGCTGGAAGATGAGAAGTAGAAATACATATGTCGTTTGCTTGTAAAGGATGTCGATTATCTTGCGAAAGGGTGATCATATCTTCTTGTTCTGTTCGTTCAAGTTCATTGCCTTCCCCAAGCGGGCACCGCGCCTCTCGAATGGCCGCCATTCCGACCTTGGCTGTCGAACGCCCCGACGAACCGCGCATAAGTCTCGGCCTCCTCCTCGTCATCGTCACCTTCGCCCGCACTACTCCGCTTCGTCCACCCGCCCCCATACTCCTCGGCTTGCTCGTCCTCATCACTTAACGGCGACTTGGGATTCCTGCGTCCGCCAGCGCTCGAAGGACCTCGACTCTGCACACCCTTAGCAGGATTCAAATGCCTCCTCAAACTCTTGATCGAATGCTGCCTCTTCGGATGAACCAGCATCCTCGACAAATTCAACTCTCCCTCATCCTCCTCACTCGCAGACTGCTGACTATCAGGATCACCGCCGATCCCTCGAGCGAAACGCACAGCACACAATGAGCTCCATTATACAGGTATAATAAGGACTACACAGTACACGAGTTGACTAAACCGGACCGCCATATCAGCGAGAAACCGAGCACATCATGCTCCCTTCCCCATGATCAATGGAAGAGAAATCACTTCTTCCTCGCAGGGACGTTCTGGGGTGAACCGAGGCCCTTTGCTCCTGCCACAGGGGGTTTAGGAGAGCCAGGTGGAGTGGTCTTTCCAGGGGACTTGGGAGAACCAGGTGGGCTGATCTTGCCAGGGGGCTTGGAAGAAGGTGGAATAATCTTGCCAGGGGTCTTGGGAGGAGCATTGGTTGAGCCGCTGCTAGAAGAAGAGACGGCTGCACCGCTAGTGGGTTGCTTCTCCTTGCCAGTCATGAGAGTGGCAAAATCTGAGTTCCCCCACTGGGTCTTGATGTACATGTCCACCGTCAACTCATCCTTTTTGGGGACATTGTCGCAATGGATCTTGATTGTGTCCTTATATACGAGGTGTTTGTCCAAAATGTCTTGTCGAACGATGGCGTATTGCCAGAAATTTGGTGTCAGTCCAGCGTCTAGTGAAGTAGTAATTAACCACCAATTAACGGAGACTCGGAGCATAGTAAGAGCAAGCATACCTTTCATCGCTTTCATCGGGCTGAAGGTCGGTTTCTTGTTAGCATTGGGTTGAAACAAATCAGGGAGGGGGAAATTATCTACCCTGAAAGCACATCTTTATCCTTGCATAAGTCGTTACCCTCCTGTATCCCTTAGCG
>SDEE01000574.1:0-22577 GCA_004126415.1 Candolleomyces aberdarensis | reverse complement strand
TGCTMAAYAATATTGGAGATTTTGTKCACAACTTTGCCACACCAATYGGGCACAGTGCTCCACATTTATATCTATCAGCAYTACCATTCTATGCTGCAACAGARCASCCAGTACAGGCGCTTCTAGGATTTTTWTCAATYCCAGTTATTCATCAYAACTCMACTCAGAGACAAGTAGTATCAAAWATCCCAACYCAAGCYRGAGTAGTCTCTGYTGCATTTTCTCCYAACAGYAAATACATTGTSWCWGGGATGATGRATGGTGTCATTCAAMTGTGGASTACTCAGACAGGACAGCCAGCCTTGGARCCAATGACWGGGCATAGTSACTGSGTCACATCTRTYGCATTCTCTCCTGATGGCAAGTACATTGTCTCAGGCTCMGTTGACAAGACTATCAGGCTRTGGGATGCTCAGACAGGACAGCCAGYCTTKGAGCCAATGGCAGGCCATAGTGACTATGTTACATCTATTGCCTTTTCTTCCAATGGGAATCATATTGTCTCAGGCTCGGACGACAACACAATCAGGCTTTGGGATGCTCAAACAGGACAGGCAGCCTTGGAGCCATTGGTGGGGCATAGCCACTATGTCGTATCTGTTGCATTCTCTCCTGATGGAAAATATATTGTCTCAGGCTCAGCAGATGAGACTATTAGACNTGTGGGATGCTCAGACAGGACARCCAATCTTGGAGCCAATGACAGGGCATAGCAAGTATGTCACATCTGTTGCATTCTCTCCTGATGGCAAGTACATTGTCTCAGGCTCATTTGACAAGACCATTAGGCTGTGGGATGCTCAGACAGGACAGCCAGCCTTGGAGCCAATGACAGGGCATAGTGGCTATGTGGTGTCTGTTGCATTCTCTCCTGATGGCAAGTATATTATCTCAGGCTCATCTGATAAGACCATCAGGGTGTATGACACTCAAATAGGACAGCCAGTCTTGGAGCCAATAATAGTGCATCACAACAATGCCACATCACAGCCATTTTGTCCACAATTTCCATTTCTACACAACTATCCAGCTGGGATCTTGACACTCAGTTGCACTGGCTGGATCCAAAACTCCTTAGGAGATCTTCTATTCTGGGTTCCACCCCATTGCCATTCTGGTCTTTGCTTTCATGGCACTTGTCTCATCATTGGAAATTTCCAGACCACCAAAGTTGGGCTCACAAAGGCAGTTTATCATGGTCCTGACTGGCTTAAGTAAGTCCCAAAATCTTTGCCTTGTTATACTCTCATTCATTCCTCCAAGGTGTAGGGAAACTTCCCCCACTGATTATCAAACATGCCAGGGTTGGCCAACTGCTATAGTAAGTTTGCCAATGCACATCATAGTTCGTTTTGCAACTTAAAATGCTTAGATTTCAGCATAGCTCTCAATTCACCACTCTCACTTGCTTCAGAATTGCTCATTAACTGTCATCCTACATTTTATGATACTTGTATTTGTTGCATTTTACTTGTCCAGCTACATGACAACAAGACTACCATTTTCTCCAATTACACTGAGTCAAATCTGGAAAGCATGAAAGGTAACCATCACAACAACAAAGGTAGTGAGGTCCTCTGCTTCAACACTGAGCTCCTAGGCACCTTCAGCACTCTCCTATACTCCGTATCAATCCGCACTGCATCCTTGTTCTGCTAGCCTTCTCCATGCTCGGTGCTCGGGATAGTCGTCCAAATCGGATGGGTATTGTTAGTCCTGGGGCGCAGGGTGGAAGAGGCTGTCATGGGTCCAGAGTTGGTCACTAAAATCGAGTGCGAAAAAGATGTCAATGAGTTAGTAACTCATGATGTTGAAAGAAAAAAAGAAACAAACAAGGGAGAACGTACACTCTCCGGTTGAACCACCCCTTCCTCTTCTGCGCCAGCAACGCGGGTGACAGACAAATCAAATTATCGTTCCACCTCATGTTCCTCCCGTTCTGCTCCTTGCTCATTGAATAACCATCACTATACGCCCGCTGTGGATCTTGACTGTACTGGGAGGACAACGACGAACTTGGGTAGCGCAGGTTATATGGAGGCATGTTCATCCCTGTCCGATAGATGACGGTGCGGTTCGGGGGGAGTGTATTTCTGGCCCATCGTAGCTTCCCTCTCCGGTCTCGTTCCCGTTCCCTATCACGTTGCTTTCGGTCACGGTCTCGTTTGCGATCCCTATCCCGCTCCCTATCCCTCCTACTCGCGTTCCCTATCCCTATCCCGCTGCTCTCGATCTCGGTCGCGTTCCCTCTCGCAGTCCCTGTCCCAATCGTAATCACGTTCTCGGTTCATTTCGTATCTCCACCCGCCCCCGATCGCCGTCCGACATCCACCTTAGCGTAGGTGGGTGCTGAGTGTGGTGTTGCTGACTGGCATATTGCCGTTCGTGATACTGATGGTGCTGGTACTGGTGGTGACTCAAATGTTGGTGATGATGACCATCCGGCGAACTCCTGTGAGCCTGCGGCTACTGCTCGTAAGTGACACCCGTCCCTGCAGCCGTAGCACCCGTCACCGTCGTTGCCATGCTCCCCGCTTCCGACACCTGCGAAATGACGGACATCCTCCGTTTCCGGTGGGACTTCCCCGGACGGTGTGGGGAGAGTAGGCGTCTGAGGATGTATCGAGGTTGACGAGTTGGAGAAGTCACCATGCCGAGGTCCTCTCGAGCCATCGTCGAGAGAGGTGTTTGAAAGATCGGGAGGGACCATATCCCTCGATATCGACGACGCCCTCGTGTTCTCATGACGTGGCCGCTTGTTCGGGTGGAGACGAAGACGGAGTTGAATGGGAATGAGACGACGGCTGTACTTGAGATGGGCATCGGGAGGCGAAGGTGGGCTATTCGAAGACGACTTAGACCCGAATGGGACCGTTGGTTAGCGTGGTTGAGAGTGTTGGTGTTGGTAGTTGCAGCTAGATAGGGTCTGGTAATCGTTGACGTATACGCTACTCCGCCTGTGCATCTGGCGTAGCTGTTGTTGCTGTTGGTAGGCGTAGTGGTGGTCCCTATCCCTGTTGCTATCCCTCTCTCATTCTCTGTCCCTATCCTTATCGCGCTCACGCTCCCTGTCACGGCCCCTCTCCCGCTCTCGCCTACTCGGATACTTAGTAGCAGTCGCCGAACTCGAGCTGCTCCCAAAACGAGTACGACAGCCCTGAGGTATCTCCATTCGCACCAGCTGGAGGATGCGATGCAAGAGGGATGCAGCACCACTAGAGAACGAGACACTCTGCTTCCTCTCCCGTCTCGGCATGCCTCTGTCCACACTCATATTCCCATACGACGTGCTCTGCTGCCTCTGCATAGCAGTTCGAGTTCGATGCCCGTCCGCTATGGTATCTCTCCCTATCATCGTATTTGCTCAGAGTCGGTGGAGAGGACAGCACCGGCTGCTGAGACCGGCCTACCCAACGACGACAAGGGCGGCGACGATCGACGCGCCTTGTGTCCGTGCTGAGACGCAGAATGCTCCAGCTGCATCACCATCAGAGTTTGCGGTTGGCCATGGGGAGCACGAGGAGGCGTGGTGCTGCGGAGTGCAGTGTGGAGGGACAGCGTGTATATTCTTGGGGCTACTGTGCAGATGGGTTGTTGATTAGGGGAGAGTGTCCTCCACCGGCCTGGGTTTGGACAACACTCAGGGGCTGGTCGTACGATGCATGATCGACGGGTACTTTTTGTGGTGCAGGAGCACCCGACGAGGAAGGAGCGGGGTCCGAGGAGGCGTAGTAGATCTCCAGTTGATGCAGAGTTGAGTGGAGTGTTGGCGACGGCAATAAGTGCATGGTTGTCCAAGGAGGATCCGGATGGCGTACTGAAGATCATCATCAAAGTTCGTCAGTGCCAGGTCGATAGAAAAAGAAGAGGGTGGGACGGGACATGAAGAAATAGAAATCGAGGGAAGAGAACGAAGGAAGGAAGGGACGGATCAAAAGCAGATTAGAATACAACCAAAGAATAGAACAAAAGAAAGAGCGACAAGCAAAAAGAAAGGGAACGAAAGAAGATAAGGAGACGTATCAATACGTACTTGTGCATAGCAGCAACCGTATGAAGCGGGAACGCCTGCAACGAAATCCCACCAGAGGAGATGGGAGAGGCCCCTTTCCGCCAGGGACATTCGACCTTTCACAAAACTCTCCGGGAGTCGGACCCATTCCATCCATACCCATACCACCCATCGACAATGAAGGCGTCGACGGTACGTCGTTTAACCCAGGCATCGGCACAGACGACAAACTGGGAGGACCACCATTCCAACTCGTCCTCCTCGAAATCGCAGTGAGAGATTTGACGGACGAGGGCTCCAAGCTTGGCAGATCAATATCGCCAATGATCATCCCCAACGGTGGGTCGGCACCTCTCATAGTAGCGGTACTGTCGATGGATTCGGTAGGCGAAGCGGTGGTAAACTCGAATTCGCCATCGGTGGTGACGGACATCAAGTCGGATTAAGAACCTTTGGAGATAAAGCTTAAAGGTGTGTTGAGCGTTTTGAGAGGGGGCTGATGGCGAATTTGGGTTGGAGTGGGGAGTCGACGCCTACACCGACACCCGGCCCAGGAACCGAGGTGGAAATGGCGCGTTGTCAGGCGGGCGGAGGGATAGAGTTGGGCTTGCCAGGCCCAGCAGGGGGTCGAGCAGGCGCTACAGTGGAAGCGTCATTGCTTACGCGAAATGGAGGAGCGGGATGGGGTGGGCAGAGACGTAGGCTACAGCGTGTGGCGATGGCGGCCCTGGTTGAGGAAGGCTAACATTGAAGTTGGTGCCGAATGAACTGGGGGTTGCTTCTGCCCACCAAAGTCGTAAACTGAGAACCGAGCTGGCACAGTTGAGGCTCCGGGGTAGCCCTACAGACGAACGAATGGTGAGTGATGGCAGGGAAAACGAAACAGATGGGAGAGGACGTCGATAAACGACAACGGCGACTCACCTTTGCATTTACACCATCCTTCGGACTAGCAAGAGAGGGAGCGGAATGGACAGCGAACATACTGAGCTCGCACTGGGTGTTACGATGTCCGGTCCTTCTTCACAAACGTTCGCGAGGTCTGTCGATCCGGGGTCAAAGAGGTCGGAGGCCAAGATGTGCACCGGACCAACTGGCTCGGAGGCCGTTCCGTTCCGGCTCATCGCACCGTTGCCGCCTTACTGAACCTGCGCTCAACCACCACGATCGTCACCTCGAATCGCGGTCGTCTGCTGTACGGCGCTTGGCCGACCACCAATGCTCGCGACTGCGACCTGCTCACGGCCGACACATCGCCACACTGTCGCCCTGTCTTGCGACTCATGCAGACCACTGTCCCTCCACCACTCACGGAACGTATGGCCTACCGTCGTAACCTAGCACCATGTGAACGTCGCCGCCCGATGGACACAAGGGCTCTTGGGCAGAACGTAATGGTATATCTAGAGTCGGTGAGGATACATTCTCGGAACGAAGTATGGTATGTGGTATTCTCTTGCTCCTCGCTTCGTCCCTTGCCTTCGACCCCCCACCCTATTCCTCCTGTCTTGAGTCTTTTTGCCTTCGCTTCTTCGGTTCTTTCCTTCGACTCCTCTCTCCTTTGTCTAGTCCGACATCTCTGTCCCTCGTTCCACTCCTCTTTTAGCTCGCTTCTATCCTCTCTATTCTCTCTGTTTTCCCCCTCCTATCGTCATAACTCTCGGTTAACCCAAATCGCTTCCTTCTCCTCATAGTCCCAGCCAAAACGGGTGGCCTAAACAATTTCTTTGAAAATGTGCGAGCCGGGGACGGCTAACGTCCTCGTGTTCATGAATTCAAACTAGGGCGTCCGACAAGGCAAGTTCCAATGCTACCTTCCTACCTCGGAGACTTTGACGAGCGTACCGGTGGCGCCCGCGGATAAGGCTGCTACGGTTGCAGTCGCGAGTGGGCTGAACCCGACAGCCTCTGTTGCGCTGGAGTGCTGGTCGGAGTTTCGAGGCTCGCGGTTTCTGTGCGGAGTGGGTGTCGTTGGTTTAGGGGAACGTGGTCTGTATTCAGCATTTACTCGGGAGGAAACAGACAGGCGATCGCATGCGCGTGGATAGAGGCCGGCAAGCGTGTTGAAATTGTGTATAATGTGGCTCGTCCTGTCGGGTGTTCGACCTGTTGAACGGTGAGGGCGAAGGAGGATGTGCTCGGGTCTGGATGGCCTCCCATGCTTCCTTAACCAGCGACCGACCTGCATCCTTGTGCTCCTATCGTTTTGACATCCACTCTGTCTCAACTCTCGTACTTCTTTCCGCATTTCCTACTTCACACTCATCTTTCTTTCGCGACCTTCCCTTCTCTTTGGTTTACAGTCTTTGATTTTGTTGATGACAACGGCCGGTGACCTTGAGGAAGAGATTTCGAGATCTAACATCGGACTACCTACGCCCTTGACTTGAACACTTAACTTCTTCCTCTTGGTTTCTTTTTATGAATAGCCCCCTAGTTCTGAGCTCTTTTGTTGAGTCCCTATNAACGGTTTTACGAATATATCCGACCTTTACTGCATCCGTGCACGCGTACATTGTCGGCGTAGGAAGAAAGGGCGGTGGGCGCTCAGGAGGATGCCAGCCTGGTGCCAGGTGAAATGGCGTGTCGTTGGGGGTAGGGTCCTGAATACCTAGGCACCGTCGACCTCAACGACGGCCGGACATCGCTACTCACCGAAAATACTCATTTTGGAATATCACAAGCCAAAGGCNGAGCTCGGCTTCTTCACCGCACAATCACCACCTGGTGCCCCAAACAACCTCAAGCGGCACATTGGACTCTTCGACTACGACTTCCATCATCCTCGTTCACGATCGCCCTCGACGATACTTCGTATTGGTGAATAACCAGACATGGATCCCCCAGGAGAGCAACGTACCGAACCTCGAAAACGAGATCGAATCAAGAGTTTCTTGAAGCATCCTTTGGGCTCTCGTACGCCCTTGCCCTCTTCTTCTCGCACCAGCTCTGGACCTACCGATGCCGTCCGTGCCTCTGAGCCATTGAAACTTTATAAAGGCGTCAAGACCGCTTTGGAGAATATTGTCAAAGTAGCGGATGTATTTCCTCCTTTGAAGAGTGTCGCCGCAGGACTGCTGATCATTTGCGATACAATCGATGTGAGTCATTCATTCTCTATGAGATGCGGCGCTCCTTACTGATCTATGAGTAGGCGTATGGCGAAAATAAGGAGGAATTCAGCACACTTCTCAGGAGGGTGGAGGTGTTGTCGAAAATTATGGACTCTTGCCCACCCGATGTGCCGCAAGAAGTGAAGGACCGTTTTGACGGATTGTTACGGTGAGAGCAGTTCGCTCATCTCGAAGGAGAACGTGCTTAGCCCGTGTTGAATCGTGCAGAACTGTGGACGAGAAACAGAAGATACTGCAAGCCAAGGTGGATCCGACCAGATCAGGGGTTGAACGCGCGGTGCTCGCCGCGCAGGACAAGGAGGAGCTGCTGAGGCTTACGCAGGAGGTTAGGTTCGCGATCGAGATAGCAATGGTGAGCCTTCTTGGATTCTGCGTGTGACGGTGACTCACATCTGTCTAGTTCGACGCGATTATCGAGAATACGGCTCAAACGTTTCGGATTGTTAGCGGCGTCGACTGGTTGAAGGAACGATTCAACGGTGCGTCTGGTTTTATACCATCAGGTTCCGCTTCTCATGGGCCCCAACAGTTATCGAGGACCACACCAAGACTATGCATACTATCAAAAGAACCGTCCAGTCGCTGAAGAAATCCAGTACGTTTACCTGGCTCGTTCCTCGCTTATCGCACCGCTCAGCCACAGAACCAGATGTGCTCCAGAAACTAGGGAGAGTGGAAGGCGCAGAGTATAGCAACGCCAAACGAGGTCCCGGGTGCATCCCCGGATCTCGGGTATCGCTACTGTCTATGTTGCTCGGGTGGGCGAAGAATCCGAGTTCTCCCCACCTGTTCTGGCTTAGCGGGCTCGCTGGGACGGGAAAGACAACTGTGTCCAAGACCTTTTGCTCCCAGCTCAACAATCGGGGACTTCTGGGCGCGAGCTTCTTCTGTACGCTCAAGGAATCGGACAAGAAGGATGTGTATCTGATCATCCCCACCCTCGCGAGGATTCTGGCAGAGAAACGACCTCAATTTGGAGATGCACTCGAAGAAATTCTCGAATCTGATGACAGTTGCAGGAATCCAACAGAGATGGATTTGAAAGATCAGTACTTGAAACTGATCCTCCTGCCTGCTGAGAAGACCTTTGCTGCTGATGAGCTCCTTGTGCTTGGTGTAGATGCCCTTGATGAGTGCAAGGATCAAGATGCTGTCAGGCTCTTCATTGCAGCAATTGTGTCGCAGAAGCCGACCATGGCGCTCAAGTTCTTCCTTACTAGCCGACCCGAGATTGCTCTGCGGGAGTCTTTTGGATCATCTACTCACCATGGGTGGCTTAGGCTCCATGACATTGAAGCTGACATTGTCAAAGCTGATATATTGCTGTATCTGAATGACCGGTTCAAATCTATCCCAGTGGTGTATAGCCACTATCAGGCAAACTGGCCACCTCCAGAGATTCAAACCATTGGCAATGCCTCAGGAACACTGTTTATCATTGCAGCCACCATGGCCACATATATTGCAACTTACTCAGGAAATTGCTTGAAGCGTTTCCAGGAACTTGGCCAGCCATCTGCAAATGTTCAGCTCTCTGGCATTGAAGCCTTGTACAGCAGAATATTGGCTGAGGTATTCACAGACCTGGAACAAGAGGAGGCAGATATGATACAATGCTGCCTATCCCTGCTCCTCACAGCCCAGAAGCCTCTTTCAGTGGACAACTATGCCAACTTGCTCAGCACAAACACCTTGGCAATTAGAGAAGCTTTCAAGTCACTTCATTCTGTTGTCCAAGTCCCTGATGGAGGTTGTGATGATATTCCAATCTCAATCTTCCATGCATCCTTTGTTGATTACTTGACATCAGAGAGGTGTCATAATCAGAAATGGGCCATTGACAGAACTACTGCACATAATATCACAGCCAAAGCATGCTTCACACTTATGGAATCTAGGCTATACTTTGGAATCTCAGGAGCCAGGACCTCATATCAGAGCAATGATAATCAACCTACACCTTTACAAATTGAATCCACACTGGGTTATGCATGCACAGCTTGGGGAGATCATGTTCTCTATGCAGGAGTCACCAACTCTTTGCAGCAAAAACTGAAGGAGTTTGTGGATACAAGAAAGGTTTTGTATTGGTTGGAAGCTCTGAGTGTATTGAGAAATATCAACTATGCCTACAACACACTCTGGGAAATATCTAAGGTAAGTATATAATTAGGAAATTGGTGACATAAAAATTGACAAAGTACACAGAAACTAATATCAACTGAGCTTGGGCTATTGCTGAACAATATTGGAGATTTTGTGCACAACTTTGCCACACCAATTAGACACAGTGCTCCACATTTATATCTGTCAGCACTACCATTCTATGCTGCAACAGAACAGCCAGTGCAGGCACTTATAAAGTCTCTATCAGTTCCCATAATTCATCATAACCTGACTCAGAGACAAGCAGTATCAATGATACCAACCCAACATGGAGTGGAATCAGTTGCATTCTCTCCAAACAGCAAATACATTGTCTCAGGGATGCGAAGCGGTGTCATTCAACTGTGGAATGCTCAGACAGGACAGCCAGCCTTAGAGCCAATGGCAGGACATGGCAACAATTTTGTATCTGTTGCATTCTCTTCTGATGGCAAGTACATTGTCTCAGGCTCAGATGACAAAACCATCAGACTGTGGGATGCTCAGACAGGACAACAAGCATTGGAGCCAATGACAGGGCATGGGGACTGTGTCAGATCTGTTGCATTTTCTTCTGATGGCAAGTACATTGTCTCAGGCTCAGATGACAAGACCATCAGACTGTGGGATGTTCAGACAGGACAGCCAGCCTTGGAGCCAATGACAGGGCATGATGACTGGGTCACATCTGTGGCATTCTCTGTTGATGGTAAATACATTGTCTCAGGCTCAGGAGACAAGACCATCAGATTATGGGATGTTCAGACAGGAAAGCCAGCTTTAAAACCAATGATAGGGCATGGCAATGGTGTTAGATCTGTTGCATTTTCTCCTGATGGCAAGTACATTGTCTCAGGCTCATATGACAAGACCGTCAGACTATGGGATGCTCAGACAGGACAGCCAACCTTGGAGCCAATAACAGGGCATAGTGGCTATGTCAGATCTGTGGCATGGTCTCCTGATGAAAAACACATTGTCTCAGGCTCATCTGATGAGACCATCAGATTATGGGATGCTTGGACAGGACAGCCAGTATTGGAGCCAATGACAGGGCACAGCCGGTATGTTAGATCTGTTGCATTCTCTCCTGATGGCAAGTACATTGTCTCAGGCTCAGATGACTTGACCATCAGGCTGTGGGATGCTCAGACAGGACAGCCAGCTCTGGAGCCAATGACAGGGGATAGCAAAAATCTCACACCCCAGTCATTTTTTTCACACTTTCCATTTCTACACAACTATCCAGCTGGAGCCTTTAAACTCAATGATGCTGGTTGGATTCAAAACTCCTCAGGAGATCTTCTGCTCTGGGTTCCATCCTATTGTCTGACTGGTCTTCTTCAGCACTACAATTGTCTCACAATTGCAAATTTTCAGACCACCAAAGTTGAGCTCACCAATGCAGTCTATCATGGTTTTGACTGGCTCAAGTATGTCTAAAATTTTCTGCTTTTTTCTTATTTATTAACCTCTCTTCAAGATGCGAAGAAGCTTCCTAAAGTCATCATAAACACACCAGCATTGGCCAGTTACTACTGTAAGCTTTGCCAATCATAATTATGTCTTGTAATTTGCCATGCTTAGGTTTCACCTCAACCACACATTCAACTTTTTCACTTGTACCAGAATTGCTCTTTTGTTTGACTGTCATTCTACCCCCTGTTTTTAGTATTTTTTGTATCCTTTGCATTCCAGTCTGTTCTGTCATTCTCTTTATGTCTATACTGCAATCATGAATGACCATTGTGTTGGAGCATTTACAGTGTACTACAGTCATTTAATACACCAAAATAAATTTCGCCATTTCTGCGAGTTTCTGCTTTACACAGCACCAAAAAAGTGGTGATATAGGTACTATAGTATGTTAGAAAGAATTATATGCATTTTTTCTAGCAATGATTGGAAGTGTTTCAAAGAGAAACATAAATGAGAAAGGGTGCTGGAAATGGGTCACTTGGGGCACTTGATACAGTGTAACATATGTGTGACTGCGCAGGTTTTGAGAAGGTGTGTGACATTTGGGATCCCATTTTGGTAACAAATCTGTCATGCTCCTAGTTGAAAATACCTTGGCTTTGGTTTACTCCCCTTGCCGAGCCTTTCAAGTCGCAGCCATATAGCCTATGTAGCTGATGTGAGTACATAAAATATATATCCTGAGAAATATGTGCAAATTCTATCATGGATGGCAAGAAAATGAGCAAATAAATCTTGTTTGATACATTTTCCCTGTGTATTTGCCCATTTGTAGAGAAATGCATGAGAAAATGGGTCTGTATCAGGTGCCAGTCATGTACGGTACCTTGCCTCTTATGCGGCCTCACAACCATCAAGTATATTTGGTGCTAGAGCAGTGGGGATGAGTCCCTGAGCATCAAAGGAGAGGTGTGGCAAGGTTCCAGCACATCAAACAGCATGATGGCTGGTGCAGCATGAGAAAGGAGCTCAAAATACTCTGAAAGGGAGGTCATCCATGGAAAGAGACAACCTGGAAAGCGGTGATGCACAAGTAGCAAAGTAGGGCTCTCTAAAGCACAAGACTATAGAACAAAACACACACACTAACACCAACACAAAACAACACACCAAATATCTTAGAGACGATGAAGGGCAGGCAGGGGTATAGTAAACAACAATACACTTTGCGGATTAACTTAAAAAACACATGGATTTGGATTCAATACAGCAATCAAATTTGCAAACTAGTGAACTCAGTTGTAGGCCATTTCAAAGCAAACAACTTTAAGCAATATGCAAGTGACACAATTCTTTGACTTTGCAAACTTGAACACACTCTCAAAAAATAACTGAAGGCTCTCATAGATTCCAGGAACAACTGTTCCAAAGCAAAATACACAGACTAGCTACTGCTATATTGATTCTAGACAAAAGATTGAAGCTTATATAGATTATTACTGCTTGGCAAAAGTAGAGAGAAACAAATAGATGACAGAGACTGAGAGAGATCTGAGAAACAATCACATGTGGGCATAGAAGGTCAAGAGTTGAGTCTCAAACTTTGGAACCCAGTCCAGACCCTTTGAGAATCTGTTCTGGACACAGCTGTTATCAAGTCCACATGGTCAACTACCAGAGATTGCTCCCAGAGAACATGACTTTCCATTTGCAAGCCTAGTCCAGTCAATTGATCTGTGTTTTGGTTGCTTGACCCCACCAAGCCATACTGCTCTACTATCCTGCCAACCTACTCTTTCTCTTGGCTTTGGACAGGTTGACTGAGCCCTGGAATAATGACCACATCAACTTTAGTCTATTGTTCCAGTTTTCTGTCCCAGTTTGCAAACTTTGGTTGAGCTTCTTGAGGCTGATCACCAAGTCCATTTCCTTTCAAATCAGGCAAGGTCAATGTTTATTGACTTAGCAGATTGCCCATCAAGTTCTTGAAGCCACCAGCTACTCCACAAAGACTTCTGCTTAGCAAATGTCAGGGCAAATCCCCTTGCAGTGTGCACAACTCCCTCTGGTACTGTACCTTGCCAGGTCAGGCATACCACTTCCAGATTGATATTCATGGAGGTGCCCAGAATGCGTGGAACACATCTGCTGCGTTGGTCTTTGTTGAAGATTTCATGAAGATCAGCAAGATACCAGTGGATCAGTTGGACAGCGTCATGAATGCCTTCTTTACAAGGTTGAAGAGCATAAGCAGTCTTTCAAACAGACTACTTGGAAGCAGATGCGGAAAGCAACTTATCTCAGGAAGTATGTGGTTTGTGCAGCACATTGATACTTGTTCTTTCCTGTCTTACACCTATCTCTATAGCTCTTCCAGCGGCAGCTGGAAACCATGGCATCAATGAAGGTTTTGAAGTCACATGTACCACTTCTTCAACAGTTAGGCATTGAAGGCATGTCAAGCGACAAGGAGGATGAACCCACCGGTCCAAACCTTCAAAACACTGTAGGCCATAGCAATATATATTGTGTTCTAGTTCCTCACTAGCGCTCCAAGGAATTGACAGCATTTCTCCATGTTGTTGACTCTGTCCACCTTCTCCAGCATTGAACAGATGTTGGAAGACAGCGTGGCAACTGGCCCTGTACTCGATTTCACAATCCAAGCAACCCAGAACTCAGTAGTAAAACTGAATTTCTGAAAAACCTCCAGAAGAACGTGTACAACACATGATGGTTGGGAGCTTTTCCAAATGTCGCTCTATCTATTAACCCTGCTCCTGACTATAATTCTACGCATCCTCCTGAGGTCTTCCAGTATGTGATCTTGTTTGACTTCGACACAGAGTTCTGACACTAATGGCCTTACCCCTTATAGCTTCTTAGTACCCCCACACCATAGCTTCTGATAAATACATTGAATTTGTTACCACTGTCAATAAAAAAGGCATCTTATATGAGTACATGGATTCATTCTACCTACATACATGTTATAAGAGATGAACATTGCAAACCGCGGTCAACAGGAACGGAGACAATGTGTGTGTTGTGGCACTGGAACCGGTGATGGCACACGCAACAGTTCGAACCATTACTTGCTAAAGACAGTCAATGAACAGCACAAAGAAAAAGAATGAGTACGTACTTGTGCGAGTACCACCGCTTTGCGGGCGAGCCAAACGATGTGAGTATTGTTAGAGAGCATGGGGACAACAGAGGAGAAGAGGGAGAGGATGGAATGTGTACAGATGGAGAGAACCTCTTAAATAGAAGGAATTAGGAAAAACGGGGGCCATCCTAGACGTCCAAGGGGCAGCTCCACAGCCTTTTCAGGGAGATGCTGGTCTGACAATGATCAACAGTACAAGGGGAAGATGCATAAAGTGCACTGTGATGAAAGAAAATTAACGCATGACATCAACCTATACGAAGTAGGTAGAAACAGAGCGAGCAGGAGAGGCGCACAACGAAGGGAGGCAAGAGGAACAAGGTGACAGGTATACAATGTATTATACAATATACCTTCGAAGGGTCACAAGAAAGTCATGTAAAAGTCACTGGGTCTTATAAGCCTGTTTTCTTGGCACTCTGTCCCTGCACCATACAAGTACCCGAGGATAGAGTCCTCGGAATCTCTGGTATATGGCGGCACACCTCTAAGTCAGCAGTCCTCGAGCAGACTCCAACTCTTGTGAACCCAAGAGTAGTGTACTCTTTCATTATCCTTTGTGCCACATGAGGTATCTCAATACTGGTAGGGTTTTGTAGTGTAGAGATTTGAATAGACATGACCGTGTATTGAATTATGTGTGTTTATTAAATAAAATAGTGTTTATTTGTTGAAAAGGGAACACGGTCATATCACTGCCAGGTAGGCAGGTAGGATACAAAGAGGTACGGGTACAGGTTAGGGTCCGCTTACCCGCGACCTTCAAAACGAGCCTAAGAGCAGCTCAAACGGACGAAAACTGACTGAGATACAGTCAATTTACGGAAATCAACTTAAATTGACTGTATCTCAGTCAGTTCTGGTCCGTTTTACATGATTTAAAGCTCCACCCGTGCGGATTACCTGTGGGTACACAGGTAAACTACACAGCAGGTACGGGTACGGGTCTGGTCAAAGTTACTTGCCGGTAACCCACAATCATCACTAATGATACATGCAAGCAGCAATTTCCAACATGGTGTTTGAAGACTCGTCCTGGCCTTGGTCCTCGTGAGCTAATAGTTTTCCCCTCACCTTTCATAACATGTCCAAACTGTACCGACTCTTTTATAGGCAAGTATTCCTTGCTTCCTGCTGACCTTCATGTCAGTATCAAGCAGGAGAAGCAAGAGCTTTGGAAGACAGCCAAGAGTTGTTCTGGGCCACCCACCAGGGTCAAAGTCTTTGTTGTCAATGCAGTCCAGCCCAATGGCAAAGATACCAAAATGGGTGTGAGTGCCAAGGTGGACATTGACATCAAGAAGGAGGAGGTTGTTGATGTTGAGATGAGGTCAGACTCAGAGGTTGTAGCAGAGGATCTGGGTGCTACCCCACCGGTAAGTACAATATTCCCTTGAGTCTTGTAAGGCTCATTTTAAACCTGACTGACCGTTTTTCCAGCCCGATTGTTCCGAACCTGGCAACCTTGATCACAATGTCCATTCGTCGCGCGTCTCCAGGTCGCCTCATGTTGACGATGGAGCCCCAACACCACCACCGCGGTCTCTGCCTCCTCCACCTCCTCCACAGACTGTTCAGTATGACCCATTGTTTGTTTCTCACCTTCACTTGTTCTCCAGCCATGTTAGCTGATTCCGAGGACTCTATCCTTGGGTACTTGTACGGTGCAGGTACCCAGTGCCATGAAAACAGGCTTACAAGACCCAGTGACCTTTGCATGACTTTCACATGACTTACTCAAGGCTTCTCTGCTATGCCCCTTCATCTTTACTCACTGGCAATCTGCTTCTCATTGAACAAATAGGTCCTTCATTCCTCACATCCTCTATGGTTCCGAGGTTGTATAGAACTCGGGTACTTGTGTACCGTGCCTCAACGCCAAGAATTTCCCAATATGGGGTCACATGATCTCTCAATCTGAGAAGTCTTGATGAGATCACAAGTTCGAACCTTACTCATCTGTCTCTTTTATGGGGAGGAAATGTATACAGAGTCAGATAACTCCATAATGTGTTGTGCTCCTCATCGTAGACACAAGCACTGTCAGCCAACGGTAAATGTGATATACAGATCAAGGGGAGTAGGTTTCTTTCCAAGAACAGAGAACGGTGGTAATACGACCTTGGGAATTGCCGTGCGCAGCAACAGCCTACAAACCCAAGTATTTCCAACTATTTCATAAGTTCTCTCCACACTCTCCCACTTGCTCTTTGCCAAATTCGTCATTGTACCCTCTCAATTCACCACCCTGTTGTCCTTCCCACATATACCTCCACTTGTTCCTATAGACTGCTGTAGTTGTGTTTGCCACACCAGCCTCTATGCATGCTGTTAGTGAACAAAAATGAGTGGCAACAATGGAGGTCAATCTTAGTGGATTGTTCAGTCCAGTTAGAGATTATGCAACTACACTGGCAAGGCAATCATTTCTTATTGCTTGCATACAGCAGCCATGTCTTCACTGAGTGCCGCTGCTGCAGCACAGAGGGACTCTACAGGTTGAGATGAAGGGAGCAATTATATACACTTAAGGGACAAAGTGGGCTCAACAAGTCCTCGGAATATGCTGCGCTTGGTGATGGCCCACTCACAGCAAGTATACTTTTATTCCAGCAAGGACCTCGAGGTTCTGAAACCCATGCTCAATATTCCACACATACCCACAGACCCAGAGACCCTACAGGCATCCAAGAAACAAAAATCCAATGCCATTGATGCCAACAGAGATTGGGACCCTCCAAAAGATAGGTTGACTGGAAAGTAAGTATTGTTTTGACTCTACTAGCAGAGCGCTGACATGTCCCTCCATACCCAGAAAGCTTCCAGAGGCTCTTGACCTCCTTTCCGAAGCCCATACCAGCCAGTCTGCACTGCAAGGTCCTTTCTACACCAGCTAGCGCCGATTGGTGGGTGTTGCTGGCCATCACACACTAGGAGACTCAATCCATCTGGGAGCTCTTCCAAGGGATTCACAATTCCATACGTGCAGTCCTTGATCTTTTCCAACCCTTTGACTGAAACCTTTCTCTTTATTTCTCTTGCTAGTGACCAGTGTCCCTGGTATYGTTGCAACCYGAYKTGSAGARTMTGGAGCAGYTCCRTTCTGCATCGACTGGGATCGGCCACTTGGATTGYGCYGGGTGTGTTGTGGCCACTCCGACCGGGTTTCCTTCTTGAGGAAAATACGGCWTTTGACTGGTTGGTCAAGGAGGYGGTMAAGYGTGTAYGGGCGGAKGAGGGGAACTCTCAGTCCCAGGTTGGCACAAAATCGTTGAATATGATCTCCGTTGATTTCTTCTGGGTTGCTGGTCATTTGCCTCTTTGTATGGCAACAATAGTGTCGCAAAATTTGATGCAGATGCACCTTCGGGTTTGCACCTAAATTGCATGCAACTTTGTAGGTGAGTGTAACTTAGTAGATAGAGGTCATGTAAACAATATGTACGCACTAGTTTCTTGCTCCACCTCAAAGGAGGATGGCATCTCTGGAAGAGTGACAGCACCTTGGAGAGATGCACCTTGGAGAGATGCACCTTTTGGAGGTGCATGTTTGAGAGCTGCGTCTTTGGAGGCTACACCTCTAGGGGTTGCATCTTCAAGAGATGTATCTGGGAGTGTTGCGCCTTGCGCCATTCGATCTAAAATGGGTTGTGGCTATGCTCCAGGCAGTTGGTAGCTGGTTTATGCAACTAAAGAGAGGAAGACAGAAGGCGTGAATACCTTCCAGTCAGGCTGGAAGTGAATGTGACCTCCCAATCCAATGGAGAGCAGTCGATAGRAGGTGTAAATACCTTCCAGTTGCGTCCTGGGTTGAGGTCGGAAGTCAGTATTGCCTTCGAGAGAGACAGCGGCTGAAGCTCCTCCTACCTTCCAATGCAACTAAGAGAGGAAGATGGAAGGTGTTAAAACCTTCCAGTCGGGCTGGAAGTGAATATGACCTTCCGACTCAAAGGAGAGCGGTAGAAAGAAGGTGTAAATACCTTCTAGTTGCGTCCGAAGTCAGTATCGCCTTCAAGAGAGGGACAGCGGCTGAAGCTCCTAGTACCTTCCAGTGCAGCAAGAGAGGAAGGCGGAAGGCGTGAATACCTTCCAGTCGGGCTGGAAGTGAATATGACCTCCTGATCCAACAGAGAGCGGTCAATAGAAGGTGTAAATACCTTCCAGTTGCGTACAGGGTTGAGGCCGGAAGTCAGTATCACCTTCGAGAGAGATTGGGGCTGAAGTTTCTTGTACCTTCCAATGCAACCAAGAGAAAGATTGAGGGTCCTTGTACCTTCCAAGATGAGACTGGAAGTCAATGGGACTATTGGGAAAGGGAGGGAGAAGGTATAGTTACCGTCCAATTGAATGAGAGTCAATGGAACGTACAGATACATCGCTATTGCTGTTTTAATGGAATGAAAGTGATTGCAATTGCGTTATTCATACATTATTCTACTGTATACGGCGTCTCTTTCCACCGGATTCCTCTTGAATGGCTGTATTCTCTTGGCCTGAGAGGGCCATAAGCTTATCAGCACTTATCCGGGTGCGTTTTGGCTTCTTGGCCACAGCAGGCTGAGGTTGGTTTTCAGTAGTAGATGTGAGCGGTGGCGGTGGCGGACAGTGGGCTCGAAGCTCTGCAACCTCAGAGAGAGCATTAGCAACATATGCATCACGTTTCGCCCGCTCAGACTTGCTCATGGCCTTATGCTTCACTGACTCGAGCTCCGACTCCCGAGGGGTACGCCCAGCCATCTTAGCGTGCTCACGCACCCTATTTTGCTATCTTGTGGTCCATTCCTTCCAAAATTCACCTCTGGCGATTCGCTCAACATTTGAATCTGTCAAGGTTGGGTCCAGATAACCACGGCCAATCTTTCTGAAATCGAAAACAAACATTAGCATGGCCTAAATCAATGTAGAAAAAAACGCACGCTTTTCGGACTCTCCCGTGCACGAACATCCTTCCATTTCCAGAGTACTCCAATGGTCCTACAGCGACGCCATTTTCCGTGCTCTGAGCAGCAAACGAGACAGATTCTGGATCTGCGAGGGTAAGCGTGTAGCGAGAACGATCACTGTAGACAGTTATTCACTTGAATTTAGCAAGAGTAGAGAATGGTACTCACAAACGGTCGGCACAGCAGGCAGGATAGATACCGATAAGAGACCACAATTCAACAGGTTTCGGAGTCTCAATAGCGTAAACATCGAGGTATTTCCGACCCTGACGTACGGTGAGATCAGAGAAAAGGTTCTCCGAGTACTCTGCAGCTTTCAAGCATGTCGGAGTGACGAGCCAACCTTCAATGATAATGAGATCTTGAACGTTGAGGATAAATGAAGAGACAAACCAAGCTCTTGAAAGAGTTTTGTCAAGGGATCAGCCCGACTAGTGGCAGGAAGTGCATACTGCTGTTCCAGAGAAGCCCAGAGTTGGTTGCCAAACACAAGATGACCGAGCTGAACACCTGAGAACTCCAACGCTGGGCGGATGTAAGCAGGCTCAAACGGGTCTGGGAGTTCGGTTTGGTGATCCTCCCTATACCACAGTTCGTTGCATGTGAGCGCAAGTTGAGTATACTTCTCAACAGCCGCCTGAATCATCTGACACGTGAGTGAAAACAAAACAAGCAAAACTAAGGTGACGTACCCTGTGCTCCAGAACTAAGTGAGCGAGTCTAGCAGGAAGAGCGACAAGCGGCTTCCCAAAGAGGAGGAGCATACTGCCTGGATAGCTCTTCCGCTGCTCCTCATCCGGGGCTAACAAGCCATCATGCCAAGCTGGCTTGATTAGCGCTCTGAAGCAATGCTATCTGCGTCAGACTCAGGTCGGATTCCATATAGTGGACTTACGGTAGCTTTTTCTCCCCAGTATGAGCGTAAGTCCAGAAGGCAAGACATAGTCTTGCAACACGAGAGGGATTCCCAAACACATCGTGTTCCCGAAGGCATGCTGGGATGCCTATTTAAATTCACGGAGCATTGATAAGAATAAGTAACCATCAAGAAACAGGACTTGCTACTCACCAGCCATTGCAAGGAGTTCTGTAATGGTGTAGCCCCCCACGCCCCCAAAGATCTTATTGGCTTCCCTAATCGCGGTGGAAGCCAGTCCCATCCTTGACGTGTTCTCATTCTTTCCTATGCGAGAGCGGATCCAGTCTGCTACACCTTCCAGGAAAGACCAGAACTGGGTATATACGTCGGTAATCTGGGGAGGCGGGCCTTCTTCATTGGTCCTCCATACAGGCTGAGTTGGACTAATCAGATACGATAGTTTAGAGCAAAAAATAGTAGGTACCTGAAATAGTTTGTCCATAGAGACAAATGCTAACGTGAAGTCGCGAGTTTCGAGGGCAAGCCCAACATGAAACTTGCGTATCTGGAGCGTCTGAGGCATCAGATAAGGTATTAACACAAATGGTAACCTCTAGAAATGGACAGACTGACCGACTTAGGAACCCTGAGAAGACCGTCCCAACGCTCGCGAGTATAGACTTGTACTGAAGTGTGCGTCAGATAGGCAAGCTAGTAGATGCAAATTTAGAATTGCAGTTTCGAAAATAGAGATAATTCAGGACTACGCACCTCCAGCCAGTGTGTCCCAAGGTCAATCAGAAGCGCCCGCACCGAAAAGAATACCGAAACGAGTGCCATGACCGTGAACTTTTGCGGTATCAGATTCTCTGGAGTGCAGAGGAATTCAGCTGCGACGAGGGGGGTTTGTCTTCCACTACCACCACGAAGCATCATAGAGTTGCAGTTCAGGGGTTTGACAAGCCCATCTTCACCGTTGTACGTTGTCTCTTCTGCTTTGGTCAGGTCTGCCCAAAGGCCGAGAATGCGGCGGGGCGACTGCGAGAATTGTCTCAGGGCTTCACGAGCTACATGGTAGCTAGCCTGAGCTTCGCGATATTCTGGCATTGGCGGACAGTTGAGAGAAGAATGAGACGCGTAAAATGAACACAAGACGCGTGTAATGCACAACATTAAACTAGAGCAGCGCGTAAATGATACTAATGGAGGCGTGGGTGCCGTCAGAGCACGTGATCCATTTTGCAAGTTGTGGCAGAGGAGAAAAGTCTGTCACTATTCCTGGGTCACTAGAGTACCTAGCCTCAAAATAACCGAGGATCTGGAAGCTATGATAATATATCTCTTTATTTGTATACTTGGCTTCCATTAGAAATAAGTCCGAATGTGAGTTTTGAAAACTCGAAAACCGGCTGCCAAAGGTTTGGAGCACAGCCACGCCCCAATTTAGAACCTTGATGCGCCTTTCAGGATTGGAAGGTCATCTAGTCTTCCAGCGGTGGAGATACCCTTGGGACAGGGCAACGCAAGGTGGCTTTACCTTCCAGTACGACAGAATGTTGGACCCAGATTATCAAGCAGGTAGGTGGAAGGTTGTTCTACCTTCCAGTGCAATCAAGTGAATAGACGATATCACCTTCAAATGATGACCTGAGCGGAGGTACCGTTGCAACTCAAATTTCCAAACACGAGTGGCTCAACAGGATTGTATTTTGTGACATACAGATAAAAAAATAAACTAATCAGAATCTAGGTTTGCAATGCGCCTAAGGGAACTAGGGGATCTCAAAGGATTGCTTGCGTTGCTGTCACTCTCGTCGTAATCACTGGCGCTGAATAAACTCTCGAAGGCAGCCGCTCTGCCCTTACCTTTATCGTTGTTCTCCCCGCCTATGTCATATTCCTCGATGCCAGGAACCGAAACCATCCCCTTCCTACTCATGCCTTCACCACCTACCAGCACATCTGGAATCTCAACGTACTCGAGAGTCCGTTTGGATGAGCTAGCTCCACTTCCATCCCCACCCTGCTTCCTCCTGTCCTTATCACCTTGTAGTCCACTGATCTCATCCTCGATTTTGCTGGCCCACATCATCAACCGGCTCTCGCGTGAAACCCGCTTCCCGTGGATATCATAATGGTAAAGCTGGTCCAGAGACAAGTGGAGGTGATCAAGGACGGTGATGAGATAGAGGCGGTCGCGAGGCCTCAGTGGAGAATCCATTCCTTCAATGAAGGCCGTGGAGGGTGACTGGATCTTTGTGCGCTTCCAGAACGAGAAGTCAACAAGGACTTCGTTGAGCGAGCACCCGCAGTGCAACCTTCGAACGTCGCCTGGCTCCGAGACGAAGAATTCAAGGACCCTCTCCAATGTAAAGTTTGGGTTGTAGGAATTCGGTTTGGGGGGTTTTTGAACACCATGAGAGTCGGTACGCATAGGGCGCTCGAGGAAGGAAGGCTTGCGAAGAACTGTCTTGCTTGGTGGATAGGGAATTCCAGTGACCCTCGACTCCCCCAAAGTATCGACATCGGTTTCCTTGGGCTCCTTGTGAATGCAGTGGAAAGGACAGACCGTCCGGCCGTTAGCGAGGATGAAAATGGACGCTGCCAACTTCAGTGAATAAGACCCAGCGATCGTAAGGACTGGCTGCCCTCGTCTTGTCCAGCTGCGGGTGTTGTTGCTGAGCGGTACGTTGAAATTGAGGAACGCTTGCATATCATCCTGAGCATCTTCTATAGAATTCCGAGGCATTTTGACTCGGGTTCATACGTGCAGTTTCCAGGCGCCAAGATGGCTGCGCGGCATGTGCAGGAACCATCGTCGGCATCGCTGTTTCCCGTCGGTGTTTTCCGATTTCCTTTTTCGGTTCTCTTTAGCCCGTCCCCTGACTTGTGCTAC
>SDEE01000573.1:18600-32616 GCA_004126415.1 Candolleomyces aberdarensis | reverse complement strand
GGTTCCCAGCTGCAGTGGGAGGAGGAACAGGGTTGACAACGCCCGCTTGGCCAGCTGCAGCGGTGTTAGTAGTGGCTGCAACATTAGAGGGAGCGTGATTGACGAAGGCCCCAGTGTTGGTGTTCGTGGTGGTGGTGGTGGTGGGAGCAGGGGCCGTCGTAGTGGTGGTGGTGGTGGTGGTGGTGGTAGGAGCAGTCGTAGCACCAGCTGCCCCGACACCCGAGGGACCAGCGGCAGGGGCGTCGTCGTCGTCGTCGCTGTCTCCATCGTCATCGCCACTCTCTCCATCATCGACGTCAGAAGGAGGAGGACCAACAACCAAGTTGATGCCAAGGCCCATGCAGACGGAACAGACCTCGGTGACTATGGTCCAATCGGATTAGATGCCGGAGATTCGGACAATCGATAAATTCAGACAGTCAAATCAGGAACTTACCTAGACCATCTTCATTGCGATCACCGAGCATGCAATGGCCTGATGATTGAATGTTAGACTTTAAGCAAAGGGGAATAGCTGATAAGCTTACGCTCGTCAATGGTCTCCATAAGGGTAGCCAGGAGCTGATACATCGACCAATTCAAAGGCACCGAGGGGACTTGGAAGCGGTCGAGGTTTCCAGCAGAGGCAGAGTCAGACATGATCAAAAGGGTGTTTGAGGCGATTAGTTGTGCGAGGTTTCTGAGGTTTCGTTCGCGAAGTGACAGGTACTTAAGGTGCCAGCATTGAGGAGTTTGAACTTTATCAATACAGTTTGGAGGATCTCGAAGACCATGAAGCAGGCTGTCGAAGATGGTGCACCAGATTGTCGAAGATGGTGCACAAGGCTGTCGAAAATGTGCACCAGGTAGTCAAAGATGGTGCACCAGGTCGTCGAAGAGGCAGCACCAGGCTGTCGAAGATGGTACACCAGGTTCTCGAAGATGCAACACGCTGTCAACGGTGGTCATTCAGGCCGTCGAAAATGGTGCACCAGATTCTCNNAGGTGCAACACGCTGTCGAAGATGGTCATTCAGGCCGTCGAAAATGGTGCACCAGGTTCTCGAAGGTGCAACACGCTGTCAAAGCTGGTCATTCAGGCCGTTGAAAATGGTGCACCAGTCAGCTATTATGTCCAGTACAATCGTGCTTTGGGAGTCGAGAGGATTGTCAAATTGGGATGACATTTACCTTACATATGAAATGCTAAGCGCTAAGTCCGTTGCTTCGATTATTGCTCAAACCCTATTTGTCTTGCTCAGCTTTTTTACCGTCGCACCATTTTGCACACCCTTCATCTCACCCACAACTTCATCTCACCCGCAACCGAGTCCCCGTCAAAAACCTTAACTCTAATACTTTGTCCCCATGTCGGCTGCGTCGCGGGGTAAAGGATGGGCGAATGACGAGCAGATCCAGTACCTCAAGAAGCAAATGCCCGCATACCAGATGTGTATCAAGAATCGCAAGTACACCAAGTTCTGGGAGAAGCTGAAAATCGATTGGCAAATTCATTTTCCAATGATTGAAGAAATCTTTCCTGGCCGCAAGTTCGAAGATTTGTCAGAGGGAGAAAGATCCCAGCTTAGCGAAGAGTGGGATTTTCGCCAAACTGTGAGTTTGTCGTGCTAGTCTCATTTTGACGCGCATTCATCTGATGCATGTCTTCCAGCAACTGATGGCTTGGTTCCGTTGGCGCTTCAATAAGCGCAGCCGTGGCGCGTCCAAGAGGTTGGGAAAGTCTATTTTAAACAAGGTTTACCNGGGGGGGGCGCAAGAAGAAGCTTTACGAGGCATTCGCCCATCTCTTTCCTGAGCCTGTGGCTCAGGCGGTCAAGAAAGCCTGCAAGGAGGAAGGTACTAGTGCGAAGGATCGTCTGTCTGTGTGGACGAGGGTAGTGCAAGAGCTGTGGGCCGAGGCAACGGAAGAACAGAAGGCGGCCGTTGAAGCAGCCGTGGAGGAGGAGGCTAACTTGCCTGAGGACCGTCAAAAGTACGCTAATACAAGGGGATACCGTGTTATTAAAATGTTCTGACTGTGCAAAGGACTATTGATGCCGTTCCGTCTATCTTGAGCGCGACCTTGGGGCCTTTGGCTGAGAAAACCAAGTTTGCCTTTTTTGTGACGTTTGTTGGTCCGATCCCGAATCTTGATGGCCAAATCAAATACCAGACGTACGTGGTTTTTGTTTATTTCACCGTTTAAAGAAGATGAAACATTTCTCCCAGGTGTCAATTTGGTGAGCCGGAAGGCAGCCCACTCTTTGGAGAAACGTCGCCCAGTGCAGAACGAGCCTACAGCGAACAGATCGGGCAATATTACAACAGATGGATCTTCGGTGAGTATAGTATTGACTGTATGATGGTTTCACGCTGAAGAAATGCACAGCGAGCGTTAATGAAGAAGATGAAGATGATAGCAGCTCGGAGACCGAATCCGAAACCGAGCCCTCCGATGTCGACGACTCCGAGCCCTCCGATGGTCCTTCCGGTGTTCCCGCGGCAGGGTCAGAAGACGTCGCGGATGAGTCACAATCCAGCAAAAAGCCCTCAAAGACGGGCCAGGACGTTACGAAGTCAGGATCAAAGCATAAAGCGGCTGGTTCAAGGAAATCAAGTGCTACGTCCAAATCGTCCGAATCTGGATCCAAGGACGTGAGCGTTGGGTCAAAGAAGCCCCAGGGAACCAAGGAAAAGGATGTTGGGTCGAAGAAAGCGAAAGCAGCCAAGGAGGGTGGTGCTGGGTCGAAGAAGACGGATTCAGGCAAGGAGAAGACGGAGAAGGGCGCTGGGTCGAAGAAGACGGATTCAGGTAAGGAGGGGGATGCTGGGTCAAAGAAGAAAGATTCAAACGACGGCAAGGAGGTGGATGCTGGATCCGAGATGGATGAAGGCAAAGAGACAGACGCCGGATCCCCGATGGACGAAGGCAGGGAGGCAGACGCTGGGTCAAAGAAGACGGGCGCAAGCAAGGGGGCTGGTGCTGCGTCAAAGAAAACAAAAGAACGACCTAGGCCTAGGCCCAAACCAAAGCAGAAGGGAAGTGATAAGGATCGTACGCTTACGGATGGGAATAGGGGAGATCTTGACGAGGGTGGGTCAAAGCCCAACAATGGAGCTGGTCCTACCGATGGAGGCTTGGATCCCGATCCGGTGACGGGACCTGGCACGTTTGACAGTGGGGCTGGTGGTGCAGATGTTGGTGGTGCGAATCCTGGTGCAACATCCAATGTCCTCGGTGGTGCAAACGGTGGGGCCGGCATGAACGGAACGACGATGAACGGAGCGATGTCTAGTGCAACTGGTCCAGTGGTCGGAGCGACGATGAACGGAGGGATGATGAGCGGAGGGATGATGCATGCAGGGATGATGAACGGAGGGATGACAAATGGGCAAAATGCATTTTTGAAAGGACAATAGTTGCAAGTGAGAATACTCAATGGTTGAAATCTTGCAAAGGAAAAAGGCTCCTGTATGCAATTTATGAAAACAGGACCAGGTGTAGTAGACACCAATCGGACCTTTAGGCTAAATTGTAAACCCTCGTATTGCCGCATGCAGTGGCGGCCCTCAAAACAAGTAGTGAAATTATGGTCAAAGAGATGCGATGAGTCTCCCACGTGTTTCCAGAGGAAAGATGCTGGAATTATGGTAGCCACATACTTCCACTATGTTTCCTCCAGGAAAAATTATGAAAGTATGATTTGCAGAAACCGCGTTAAACCACCGTTATACACGATTAAATGTGCAAATAAGAAGATTCAGGGGGCTGCATAAGTCCAGCTGGAAAGACGGTGGAAATATGGGGGTCGTATAATTTCAGCATATTTCCTTTGTAAACACGTGGGAAAAACATGATATCTTTCTTATCATAATCTTATCATGTTTCCCCTGGAAAGATGGTTCTCCGCGCCTTGTGTCATCAATCGGCATAACATCATTCGTAAGAATGAAGGAAGACAAAGCAGATAGGAAGGAATAGAATATACATACGGTTCCTCGCATAGAACATAGCCAACGTCTCGCCAGGCAACGGCATACTCAACACATCATCCTCCGTCCTCCCACTCGAAGCTGGATCCACCCTGGAAGTTGATATGAAATTGGTGGCTTGTTTTCGAGGGCGTTAGCAAGAAGAACGACCAAGGAGACGAATGGTAGATTAGAGCCGGGTCGAACGAAAGCGTCGAGAACAGAAGGTAGAAGCGGAGAGAGGAAAAGGGACAAAAGAGTAAGAGAGCACAACGTAAAAGTACAGCGTGTTCCGCAACACAGCTAACATAGTGCTATACCTCGGACTCGAAATTGTCAACATTGGATCGTCTGGCACTGGGTCCGACGACGCAGGAGGAACTTCAGGTTGAGGATCGTTGGTGGTCTATAAACGAGGTTATCAGCTGGACTCGTCGTCCGTTGATTACGACCACAACGAAAAGGGAATCAGAGCGAGCAATCTAACAAGAATCGATTGGACGGACAAAGGGGAAACAGGTTGATAGCGTACCTTCCCACCGATCTTCCCGCCACCCGCCTTCTTCGGCTGTTTGAGTGCCAAGCTGATCCATTCGGCTTTCCCTGTAAGTTGGTAATCGTACCTCTACAAGGCGAGTGAGAACGGGGTAGGTCAATAGGTTCATCGATCGCTGAGATCAAAGGTTCGTGGGGAATAGCGCATTGAGAGGTTGGGATGGGGAGCGAGAAGGTAGTATGCGCGAACAGAACGAAGTAGAAGTCAAAAGACAGGGACAGCATCGTTCCGAATTGACAACACCAACCCTTCCCGAGAAAAAGAAGGCGCCGGAGGCTCGCCTCGAGAAAGAAACCCAAAACTTGAGCCTCGAGAGGTCACAAGACGAATGACTCACATATCGTTCCAGAAAAGACTCTCCAGCGTCTCCTCATTCCTATCTTCGTCCGCAACTCCCCCAAACACAACACCCGTATTCTTAGCGACCCACAGTGCTATCGTGCATCCGGATCTCACCGAAGGAGCGAAGGCGTCTGAGGGGCGCTTGCGGCGTTCCCAATTGGCTATGAGCGTCGATGCGCTGCCTTTTTGAGTGGACGACGATTTCGATGCCGATTTCGAAGACGTTGAGGGAGTCGGAGGGGCCTTTTTGGAGGAAAAAGTGGTGGATTTGGACGTGGATTGCGTAGTGTCGGGTAGGGAGAGCCTGGTAAACGACAGATGAAAAACGGTGAGAGAGACATTGAAAAATCAGAATAAGCGTACTTGAGGAACCAAGTATCCTCCAACATAACTCCGAGGGGCCTCTGACCTTTTTTGTATTCTTTACAGTACCCGCCGTGGAGAATTTAAACGATCCCGTCCGGTGCTGGGAGGAATGAGAAACCGCTTCGGGGCCTGTCGATTATTGAGCATGGCATCGACATGAACCGCGAGCAGAAGGATGACGACGAAGAGAGGAGAAAGGGAGATGAATGCAGGGTCAGGATACGAGTCGAGGTTGGTGACGTACGAAGGCTTCAATTCCGTCTCTTTGAATTCGATTTGCTTGCAGGGGTCTTCCTGCGTATCGGACACCCATATATCGTTGGGGTAGCGAGCTGTAAACGAGTATAAAAACGAGATGGAGGAGAGGGCGGGCGGGGGTACTGGTGATTCCAGGATCGTAGAAACCACCAAAAAGGACGACGAAATGCTTCCACATCGTCATCCTACGACGCGCCATGAATACAAGGAAAAAGAGAGTAAAACCCAACCACGCACCGATGGCCCGACCTTGGAGTCGGCCTGATCTTTGTCTCGATCCTATCCCACATACGGGTCTGGCTATCAAAACACCAAAAATCGCCATAATGATGGAACGTCGTCTGATGCAGCGACGGAAACTCTCCTCCAAACAAGAACAGCTTTCCACCTCCCGCAAGCGACGCTGCTACCGCATGAGCCGACCTCGGTCCAGGGCATGTCGGCGAGACGAACTTGCGCCATTCGTCTTTTTCGGGAGAGTAGCGGAACGTATCGTTGTAGAAGTAGGTGCGGTTGTTGTCGCTGAAATATTCGCCTCCGATACACCAGAGGTGGGCTCCGTTGGGGCATGGTGTCAGCGTAGCGTTAGCGCGTTGGCTTGGGGGTCCTTCGACGAGTTCATCGGTGACTTTGTGCGACTCTTCCCATTCCTTACGCATCTACTGATTTCGCTCAATGAGTATCCATTGATCTAGGATGGGTTTGGGAGAGAGACGGACCTTCTCTAGGATCCCTTCAAGATCATCGTCAGAATCAGAGTTAGCCTTCCCCCTGCCTTTGCCTTTCGATTTGGATTTGGTCGCCTTTTTTCTTCTCCTTCCGTTCGACTTTGACTTGGGCCTTCGCTTTCCTTGCAGCCTTAATTGCCGTGGATACGTTTTTCTTGCCCATCGTGGCGTGTATTCGTATTTATCGTCTTTATGAGGACGTGTATGAGTATAGCAAAGATATAATCCAGTATGAATATCGTCAGGACGAACGGCAGCAAGTCAATTCAATTTCATCGATCGGTTTGTCGATGCTTGTAACCGCGCCATCCCCTTCGGTAAGCCGCCGGGATGGACGGGCTGACGGTCCGCATCTTCTCGCCGTCATCCGCACAGTGGTTGTCCCGGCATACCGGCGAGCATTGACGCACCTGGACGACCCGTTGACTGCTGTTCACTATTTTTTGGAGCATGACACGCTCGCTGCAGCATTTGCTTTGTGTAGAATTATCATTGATAGTCCTAGCATAATGTTTTACGAGCAACTACTACACTGGTAAACAATTGAATTTACTGTTGCACTCCGACGGTCAAGAAAGAAGAACCACGCCAGAATTGAGAGGCTGACAGATGCGGCGTCGTCGACCCAGCAATCAAACCTGGCGTTCCACAACTCAGAGTCGGCTGAGGAGGTGTGGAAACCGGCAGTTCCTTATTGGGACCTTGTGTCGTTTAATATGAATATGAATGAACTCTGGGCTACTCTGGGCCCGGTATTCCATCCGGGCGTGCGTATGGCCGCCGCTCACCCAGCGGCGTCTTCCGCGCCTTCTCAGGCTCGTCTCGTACCCAAGACATACTAAGCAATGACCGGAGATGCAGCTTGGCTGAAGGGCTTTGAAACAGCGTCAGGGTTATGGTGTATCTATATTCACTGTTTCACCCGCCTCTGGACCGCTGAGGGGACAACGCGTTTCCGCCGTTGAATTTCGGTAGTTCCAAGAGGAGCATTGAACGGTTTCATCCCCTGGAACCATATCCCCTGTCACTTTTTTCTCTTTGTATGCGGGCATTCATTTGCTCATCATCCTCGTGCGGTCTAACGTTCCTTTCATGTTGGCGAGCCGAACACGCATATGTATTGCAACGCCTACCTGAATGCTGAATGATACACGCAAACTTGTGCTCTGTTTCCGAAATGCGGGCCCATAGGTGAGACCAAATGTATTAGTATATCATATCTCGAGAGGCTGTACCTCAATCGCATCCGTCCTACTCTAATCCTGCGTATCTGACGTCGGCATTGGCTTCTAGCCATGCCAACCACTTCTTGAGGTAGCCCCCTCCATGCACTACCGTCGATGCATCCCCAATGACACACTGTCAATTCGAAACAAGGGAGGGTTAAAATGACAATCCAGGAACCTCTGCGGAACTGGCGAAACTTACTAGGTGGCGTCGTGCACGAGTCATGGCCACTATATTATTGTATTAGCTATCCACGAGGACTTCAAGAATGGGGTGACACGCACCGTTCATTCTTCGCTTTTCTTTCAAGAAGCCAACTTCCCTCTAAAGCGACCTCATTATTCCGAGCGTAGGAGATTCAAGGGATGAAACACATACCGTATCGTTACTTCGGACCATGCTTATAACGATGGCCTCCTTTTCTCTTCCTTGCATTCCGTCCACAGTCCCTATCTCGAGGGATGGGCCGTATACCGGACGTAGAAGAGAGGTCAAGAGGGTTACTTGGGCCTGATACCTATAGAGTCGTCAAGTATATTCAATTGATTTGCAAAGCTACTGAGAGACTGATTAAGGCGCACGGTGTGATGATAGCGATTTGCTCAGGTATAATACCAGCTGCGACCTGTTAATAATTTTCAATGAGTGAGTAGATCTCAACGTGCCGATTGGGAGAAATGAGCGGACTAGCTTCTCAACCCAATTCCTCACAATCGTCCCCTCGTTCTCGTTGCACCTGCTGCCCTCATCCGAGTCACCGTCCAATTTTTCGAAATACTCGCAGCCTGAGGTATCGAAAAAGACGATGGGATGTTGGAGTACTTCGTCATCATCTTCTGAAGCCTGTGCATTGGGAAGATCGCGGAGAAGATGCGACGCCACAGAGGAATGGGATTTCAACTTGGATCCGTAAAGTGTTTTAGAGGGAAAGTCGCATATTTGGTCGTGCATACTAAAATGACACAGCATGGTTATCTTCTGGTGGAAGGATGTGAAAGGAAAGTATGCTACTAACCGGTATTGGATTTGCAGCATGCGCTTGATACTTGCCCCATACATCGTCTCTAGTCTGTCGAAAAGCGTAGTTTCTAGTGTTCGAGGTGGGCGCAGCTCGACCGGTCTGTTCGTTTTGGATTGCGGGACGGGTACTTCAGGTTCAGCGTCTTCGTCTGTGTCACTGCCAGCTCCGCCGACGTCTTCACCAGATGGGGGGTCTTCAACTTTCTCATCACCCGTCTTCTTACCGGTCTTCGAAGACCCTTTCGAGGTCAGCTTCTTAGACTTGCTGACGGAAGCTTTCTTTTGCTTTTCTTTCTTCCGCTCTTCCTGCTTCAGCGATAGAATGGTCGGAGGCAATTGGAGAGGATCGCCGGCAAGAATCAGTTTCTTTGCTTTGAATATGGGTACCCAGCAGACCTAGAGGAAGAATGAAAGGATGAGGCTAATTCCCGAAACGCGATCTCATGAACATACCGCTTCGATCGCTTGCGTCGCCTCATCAATTATTACGACGTCGAACTCTTGGTTGCGAAGTTGACGCCCTCCAGCAGAGTGGCACGTTGCAAGAACAACCTGTTGATGAAGATTAGCATATTGCAACAGTACGAGATTGTTGGAATGAACCTTACCTGCGACTCACTCAACACGGAGTTAACGATACCTCCCTCCCGTTGCCTGAATCTGTTGCGCACSATTCAGCGAGGATCAGCGTAACGCGACAACGAAACGTACTCCTTTCGGAGGGCCTTAACCTCTTCCCACATTTTTCTTCTTTCTGCACCCCGTGGAGGTTTGCCTTTGGCGCCTTTACCCTTTCCTGACAGAGTTTCGAGGGTAGTTTCTAATTCTTGCTTGACGTCTTTCACGAGTGCCGCCTTCAAAGCCATGGAGCCATAACTATCAGATTCACAGAATCGAAGGGGATTGAGTATAGAACGTACCTGATCTGTGCGAGTAGACTTGACCTCCAGTGTTGATTCCAAGACGCCCTCATTGGACATGACACGGGCGGGATGGCCTATCCTAGTCACCTTCAAACGCTCAGCCTTATCTTTCACAGGCAATTTCAGGAGCCTTTCGAGTATGTTATCAACTGCCARGTTGGATGCACCGCAAACAAGGATACGAAGCGGCCTTGGGTTGGCAGGTGACTGGGACGTTAGTTGGCGAATGATTTCAATGAGGGTGTGAGTTTTTCCAGTGCCTATGAGACTTCATTAGGCGTGARGCTKCAGCKRTSAAAGAAAGGCGTGYRTACCTGGYGGTCCATGAATGCAAGCKACTTCTGGKGACTCCAGACAGAATYTAATGGCCTCTTTCTGGCTATCATTGAGGTTGGAATCGAAAAACTCGATGTTCTCAACTGGCACTTTGGGAGCTCGAGGCTTCATCCCAAGTAACACTTCGGTGAGGGAAGTAGGATCAGGGGCCTTTCCATCGGTTGGTAGGACGGCCTTTTCGAGTCGGTCAATGACCTTCTCCATCCTAGAATGATATTAGAATGATAGAGATGAGATAGCTGTGTCTGCTCAAGACGGTGACGATCTCACCTGTCGTAGGTAACGCTATTCGCCAGCTTAACCAACCGACAGCGCTCCGGAAGATCGAGGTCATCTGAGCTGCTGTCCGAAGGATCTATTGCAATCACGACTCTAGTATCGGAGACCTGACAGAGAGGGGGCTYAGWTATSTAYCTCTTTMCCTCTWRATTCAGTTACGCACCTTGTATACGACACCCTCCGCTTGCTGTGATTTAGTTTCCGTCCCAGTCACTGGTTTCTTCCCCTTCTTTGCCGAGGATCCACTAGCAGATACATTTGGTTCTATTCTCGCTAGGTCACCATTCCTGTTGCCGGGTCGAGTGAGCTTCGTCCACCAGGACCAGATCTCACTATGAATACCTGAGCGTGTGCGGCGGGAAAATGGGGCTCGTATGGTATGCCGCTGGTCTCTCAAGTTCCACTAGCCTGCCTTTGAGCGAACTAAGGAGAAATATCCACGAAAAATGAAATCTGCTACGCACGTTTTTCCCCCAAGTCCAATATTCACGCTTGCCACGCCAAGACCGTTGAGTGCAAGTCCTTTCTGCTCGAGCAGCTTCGGACCGCAATTGGACAGGAGAAGGGATGTCCTTTCAATCTCCGCGTTTCGTTCTTGGAGTAGCAGTTCTCTCTGACGAGCTATGAACACTTTTAGCTGCTCTTCGGTTGCCATGAGACGCGAGAGAATGTGAGTGATCGATGGCAAGTGGAAAGGGGCTTGACGCGTCATTTATTTGGAACGCGTCCGTGCACATGATCTCATGTCCAGACATTGTYGTGCATACAAATGTTARAGTATGTACAGCTCTCTCGAGTAAAATAAATCAATGAAGGAGACTAGAGAACTGGCRTGGCGATTGTATTACGGCCTTCTTAGATCAAGCTCACTTTGAGAGGCAGCTGAAGCTCCCTGCGCAAAGTTTTGTCGGATACTTTGGCGTCCTCTGTGGTGGGCTGGACAACCAAATTRTTCTCCCACAGAACCTTCTTGCCGCTGGGAGCGAACTTCATGGTCTCCAGGAGCTGGCAAAGAACGACCTCTACAGAAGATGGATGAGTTCTGAAGGAYYACTAGGTTGATGAGTTATCAAGACAAAGGGGACGTACTCATTTCAAGTTGAGAAAACTTGAATCCGATGCATGCCCGACCTCCACCGAGGAAAGTCATCCTGTTGAAGATTAGTGATGCTAATTCAACACGAGGACTAAATGATACTGACAAGTTGGAATAGACGCCAGGAACCTTGGCCTCAGTGACCGTCTCTGGAAGAGGAGACAACCATCTCTCAGGCTTCCACTCTGCCGCGTCGGGTCCCCATATCTCGGGATTACAATTACAGTCGAGGAGAGACATGATTATCGTGGTGTCTTTGGGGACGAAGATCTCGYTCATGAGCCTGCCATCGGTTGATGTGATGGGCTTGGAAAGCGGTAAGATCATATTCTTTCTGGCCCTGTGGAGGGTGCTTAGTCCACATGCCAGAACAGGTATAAAATGTGCACTCACTCTCTTCGTAAGAATGGGACYGCTGCATAGCTGATGAAATCATGGTTAGACTGAGCGAAGTATGCGCTTCGAATTGCACTCACACTCGGAGGGATTCCCTGCAAACAGCATCTAGGTATGGCAGAGAAGTCAAGACGTCGTAGCTGAGTTCTTCATGCTCTTTGCGAGCGTCCAAGATTTCTTGTCTGAGTTTGTCTTGGACCTGCGGATTCTCACTCAAAAGGTGCAGAATTCTCGACAGGGAATTGGCGGTAGTATCCATCCCTGCGAATGTTAGGGCGCTGTGATAGAGGGAAACCGACACATCAGCGACCCATAGAAATCCGCGATATACCGAGCAACGCACGAGATCTGCGCCAACAGCTCGCTTTCTGGTAGCCTATCTGCCTCTGACGCAGCATTGTTAGCCTTCACTGTAGCAAAACCTCGTCAGAGAGGTGTTCAGACCGAGAAAACGGATATACAAACAGAGGATGCTCATCACGTCTTTCCCTCTTCCGATTCTCCCGGAAAGGTCTTCGCCTGCTTCTAAAGAGCGCTTTGTCGCTTCGAAGATCTCGACCGAAGTATTATGCATGACGTCCGTCATGTCTCGAAGCTCGTGAAGCTTCTTCCAAGGGAGAAGGTCGACGATCGCCCTCCGGAATTTCGGCGAWCCTAAYTTTGTCACGTATTTCACGAGGAACATTCGTGCAATCACCATCGCAATATCATGGGCGCCCTGGCTGTTGGAGCGAGGCACCGAAGTTAGCCAACTGAAGACAGCGCAGAGAGAAAGATGTTATCTGACTTTAGGTTCTTGATGGACGTRTAAAACGGATGCTCCGGGGCGTCGATTTCGAGAGTGTCGAAGGAGTAACCGTAACCGGCTTGTCCGATGAGYTCAAGGGCAGTTCGGGTCATCCAAGAAAGCATGTCAATCTAACGAGRCTTTTAGCACGGAGACTCGAGTATTCCAAATCCTTCTCACTTCGATTTCTCCTTTGGAAACTTGTTGTACGAGGGTTTGCCGAAGCTAAGTCATGTGTGTCAGCTGCTTCATACTCCAGCAGCAAAGGTCCGACTCACTCTTCCAACTACCTCGTGGAAAACTGGGGCTGGAGAATAACTTGTCAGTCATGGGTGTTCTCGGGACCAGATGAGATGCAGCAACTCACTCATCTCTCGAATATTAGCAACAGAAAAGGCGGGGTTGAGAACTTTCCTTTGCTTCCGGTGGTGTTCGCCTACAAACCGTCAYTTTCATCCGTAAGGACAGCTAGAGGAGAGACATACCTAGAGTTGTCAGTATCGCATCACCGAATATCAATCGACCCGTCCTGGATGAGGATTTCATTAGYTAAGGGRAAAATCCAAGACGAGGGAACAAGTGYTTACCCGACGAACTCTTCCGCTTCCTCGTATATGTATTGGTCCTTGGGTGGGGTATCAGTTGTATGAATATCCCKTRGAAGTCGAAAGCATACATTGAGAAGCATTTGATGCAGAGCCTTGGAGTCGTATACRAAAAGGAGGCTTTCCTAATGTTCAATGAGCAAAAAGGCGACGACYTSGTGATCAAATTTGTACGTTGAAAAACCCRGTGATCCTGRAGATTCTTCCATCTGAAAATAGGCGTTCTATCAGTCCCTTCGACTCCTATCACGNCGGTGAAGGCTCACATTCACGAGCGAGCTTTTCGTGATAGCTCCAGTCTTCGTTATTCAATAGCTTCATCATATTCCCTAAAGACGAATTCAATCTAGAGACAGTCTWTGAGGATCTGACTTRRACWCACCTGCCCACCAGGAATCTGGGTTGGGACCTGGGACAACGGAGAGAGGGCTCTTGACCACGAAGCGCTTCAGGAGACGCCATGTGAACCAAGTTCCAACGAACACGAGAATAGCCTGGATGGTCRGGGAAGTCATTGTTCGGTAGACGATGACTGTCAATCTACGGCCTGGCTTCTTTTATATACGGACTGCAAGTGCATCTCGGAAACACTCCATGAAAGAAGTCGACAGCATACWTATTTCCGCCATTCGAATGATAGAAGCATTCCAAATGAGCATGCCGGCACCGTTGACAAAGACCAAGGGTATCGCGGAAACCARGAGCCACTCAAGGGTCAAGTTGGAGTGGTAATAGCAGACCCTGATCAAATCAATAGTATGTCAGAGTATGTCGCGCTGTGAGAAAGTATACTACGGGGATTTCAGTCAACTCTTTTGATAGGTAAAGCTAAGCCAACTTACGTGTGAAGACCCATTGGCGGCGTTTGGCGGCTGTGGGGAGACCAAGAACGCCCACGTCTGACAAATGCCGCGAACATAAGCATAAGCAATTGCGCGTAAGTCAGAGAAGGTCTTYTGANCMTGAGCTCAAACAMGACGGGTATGTCGGMGRTGAAACCTGCCCTCCCTCAGGTYAATACAGACGTGNGATCACCCYTGNAGGTGACGCTTGNTTCTTCAATATCGCTAGGATCAAGCCTRTMSACTAACCAAACTTGTCGCATCACCATATAGANGATNCNCCTTCGTTCAGACTKGCGYRAMYA